>CAUYRT010101181.1:0-15625 GCA_963574885.1 Lepilemur ruficaudatus | reverse complement strand
TTTTTCCTTTGGGTAAATACCTAGTAGTGGGATTGCTGGATCAAATGGTAGTTCTACTTGTAGCTCTTTGAGGTATCTCCATACTACTTTCCATAGTGGTTGTATAGTTTGCAGTCCCACCAGCAGTGTATGAGTGTTCCTATCTCTCTACATCCACCCCAACATTTATTGTTATGAGACTTTTTGATAAAAGCCATTTTTACTAGAGTTAAATGATATGTCACTGTAGTTTTCATTTGCCTTTTCCTGATGATTAGAAATGTTGAGCATTTTTTCATGTTTGCTGGCCATTAGTCTGTCTTCTTTTGAAAAGTTTCTGTCCATGTCCTTTGCTCACTTTTTAACAGGGTTGTTTGATGTTTTCTTGCTGATTTTCCTGAGTTCTATATAGATTCTAGTTATCAGCCCTTTACCAGATGTATAGCATGCAAA
Source organism: Lepilemur ruficaudatus (assembly GCA_963574885.1). NCBI lineage: Eukaryota > Metazoa > Chordata > Mammalia > Primates > Lepilemuridae > Lepilemur > Lepilemur ruficaudatus. Next base: position 15,193 of record CAUYRT010101181.1, on the reverse strand, counting down.
TATTTCCTCCCATTCTATAGGTTTTCTATTTGCTATAATGATAGTGTCTTTTCCTGTACAGAAGCTTTCTAATTTGATTAGGTCCTATTTATTTATTTTTGTTGTTGCTGTGATTACTTTGGGGTCTTCTTTACAAATTCTTTGCCTAGGTGGATGTCTATAAGAGTTTTTCCAACATTTTCTTCTAGAATTCTTATGGTTTCATGCCTTAGGTTTAAGCTTGTTATCCATCATGAGTTGATTTTTGTGAGTGGTGAGAGGTGTGGATCCTATTTCAATCTTCTATATATGGCTATCTAATTTTCTAGCATCATTTGTTGAATAGTTATTCTTCTTCAACCATTTGTTGAATAGTTATTCTTTTTGTCTACTTTGTAAAAGATCAGATTGCAATATAAGGATGGGTTTATATATGGGTTCTCAGTCTTGTTCCTTTGGTCTATGTCTCTGTTCTTGTGCTTGTACCATGTTGTTTTGGTTACTATAGCCTTATAGCATAGCTTGAAGTCTGGTAAATTTATGCCTCCCAATTTGTTCTTTTTGCTTAAGGATGCCTTGGCTATATGGGATTTTCTGTGGTTCCATACAAAGTATAGAATTATTTTTTCTAAATCTGCAAAAAATTATATTGATGAGACTTTCCCCCAAATTATAAAAGACGTATATGACAAACCCACAGCCAATATCATACTGAATGGGGAAAAATTGAAAGCATTCTTGCTTAGAACTGGAACCAGACAAGTTTTCTCTCTATCACCACTTCTATTCAACATCATGCTGGAAGTCCTAACCAGAGCAATCAGACAAGAGAAGGAAATCAAGGGCATCCAAATGGGGGCAGAAGAGGTCAAATTATCATTCTTTGCTGACTATATGATCTTATATTTAGAAAACTCCAAAAATTCTGCCAACAGACTACTGGAATTGATAAATAAATTCAGCAAAGTCTCAGGTTACAAAATCCATGTACACAAATCTGTAGCATTCATATATGCTGACAATAGTCAAGCTAAGAACCATATCAAAGACTCAATACCTTTCACAACAGGAACAATGAAAATAAAATATCTGGGAATGTATTTAACTAAGAAGGTGAAAGACCTCTATAAGGAGAACTATGAAACACTGAGAAAGAAAATGGCAGAAGACATAAACAGATGGAAAACCATATCATACTCATGAATTGGCAGAATCAATATTGTTAAAATGTCTATACTGCTTAGTACTTTTTCGTTCATAGCCTTTATTTGCTGAAATGTATTTCTCTTGTACTGTCTATAGAATTCTAATATAGTCAATCAGGCTTTGGAAATAAAGCCATTTTTTCTATGGCACCAAAACCAACCTCTTTGATATCAGTTTGGTGTTAAGAATAGGAAAAACAGTGATATAAATTAGGAGGTAAAGCTATTGAGATTTAAAGAATAGAATTAGGGCCAGGCATAGTAGCTTATAACCATAATCCCAGAACTTTAGGAGGTTGAGGCGAGAGAATCATTTGAAGCTAGGAGTTGGAGACCAGACTGGGCAACATAGTTAGACCCCCATCTCTACAAAAAAAAATTTAAAAAATTAGCCAGCATGGTAGCACACACTTGTAGTCCTAGTTACTCTTGAGGCTGAAGCAAGACAATCACTTGAGCCCAGGAGTTCACAGTTACAGTGAGCTCTGATTGTGCCACTGCACTCCAGCTTAGGCAACAGAGCAAGACCTTGTCTCTTTCTCTCTCTCTCTCTTTTGAGAGAGGGTCTCACTGTGTTGCCCTGGCTAGAGTGCAGTGGCATCATAATAGCTCACTGCAAACTCAAACTCCTGGATGGCTGAAGCCATCCTCCTGTGTCAGTGTTCTGAGTAGCTGGGACTACAGGCTTATGCCACCATACCCAGCCAAGTTCTTTTTTTTTTTTTTTAATTTTTTGTAGAGATGGGGTTTACACTATTGCCCAGGCTGCTCTCAAACCCCGGGGCTGAAGTGATGTTCCTGCCGTGGTCTCCCAAAGTGCTAGGATTACAGATGTGAGCTACTGCACCCAGCTCCTTGTCTCTTAAAGAAAAAAGAATGGAATGGAATTGGATTTTAATGGGTTTTTTAGGTAAAAATCTCTCAGTGGGAAAATTAAAAAAAAAAAAAGTATAAAGGGGAGGGTAGGAAAAATTTCAAGGTGTTGAGAAGTTGTAAAAGTGGAATGAAGTAGTGGGGTTCTAGCTACTTGTTGAGAAATGTTGAGAGAGCTATTTTAATCGCCTTTGTTCCATTATCACTTGTCCCAGATCTTTCTCAGGGACCTAGTTCAAAGTTTCTATTGCCTTTTCTTTCCTCCCTTTCTTTCCCTGTTCTTCTTTCCCTCTCTTTTCTCTCTTTCTCCCCTCCACTTTTCTTCTTCCCTTTCCTTTTCTTTTTTCTCTTTTTCCTTATCACTGAGTTTTGCAATAGGGGATTAAAAAAATTTGCCAGTCTATATACAAGTCCAAGTAATGAATAAAGGCAAGGGTAAATGTGAGATAGAATAACGGGGAAACATGCCAAATAAATTCCACTATTCAATGCAGTTTAATTCACTTGGACAGTAATTTATAAAGTGCTTCCTGCATGCAAGGGATCATAGTCAGCACTGGGGACAGGAAGATGGCATTTAACATACTATATGGAAAGAGTTTGTATTCCATTGTATTTAATTCATAAATTCTTTGATTATTTTCTTTTTTGCTGGTGAAAATTGTCATCTATTTCACTTTTTATCTAATGTTTACTAAAGAGTTTTTGTGGCAGCATTTGAGGACTAAATAACTAAGATCTGGCAATGATGATTGTTTGCTATTCTATTGCCTTGGACAATAAGTATTTATCAGAGGAGCTCTTCATGTACCCAGTACAACCTTAACATTTAAGTCTTCAGCACTACACCATTGTTTAATTTTATCCACCTGCAATCAGGAACACAATAAGACAAGAATAAGTCAGGCCAAAGCTTCCCTTCTTGTCTTTATTGTGACTCTGTCGGAAATATTTCATAATGAAGTGCCTAAATTGGAAGCTCCAGGTTGATTTTGCTGTGTTTGGGTAGCTTTCCACTGTACCACAGGGATAAAATGGTCAATGTGGTAGTGCTAGTCAGGGTTTTCTATTCCAAAAGTTGTTTTTCCCCCAGCCTTCCTTCTCTCTTTTCTTTCCCTCTTTCCACTTCTTTCTTAAGTACCTATTGATTCTGTACTATACACTAGGCACTATAATCTAGCAACGTTCCCATATTCTACTCTTTCTACCCATGCTCAGACATTTTAAGGGTCACCTGCAGCATCTAAAAGCATCAAATATATGAATTATGTAAGTTACAGTCTCCATTAAGTTTCCATACACAATTTTTAATTTTCATTTTTAATCAAAATTAATATGAACTTTGTTTAAGGAGTCAGACCATGACATAAAAAAATTATCAATGCTCCTCATTTTTTGCTCTGCAGAGGCAAATTCTTTTCAGTACTTTAACTGTTTCTTTTGTAATTTACCTCTCTCTGTTTTTATTTTTATTTATTTCTTGAGATAGGGTCTTGCTCTATGGCTCACTGCAACCTCAAACTCCTAGGCTCAAGCTATTCTCCTGCCTCAGCCTCCTAGGTAGCTGGGACTATAGGGACTCACCCACCAAGCCAGGCTAATTTTTCTGTTTTCTTTTTTTGTAGAGATGGGATCTCGCTGTTGCTCAAGGAGGTCTCGAACTCCTAACCTCAATCAATCCTCCCGCCTTGGCCTCCCAAAGTGCTAGTATTACAGGCATGAGCCATTGTGCCCAGTTGGCATTATTTATTTATTTTTATTTCAAAATACACCTGGCTATAGGTGTGCTCATAACACAGATAGTGTTCGTAGTACCCATTAGTTTGGTTTATTCACCTCCCCTCCTCCCTTGCTGTCCACTGAGTTTTAGTTCCATCCGTGCGCTTATGTGCTTATTGGTTAGTTCCAATTTAATAGCGAGTACATGTGGTGTTTGTTTTTCTTCATATTTCACTAAGGAGAATGATGTCCAGGTCCATTCAGATTGTTGCAAAAGGTATTAATTCATCTTTTTTGTGGCTGAGTAGTGCTCTATGGTGTACACACTATCTATTGATCCAACACTTTGGAAGGTGAGTCTATAGCTCTCTTTTATCACCACTCCCTACCACCTCTGTTGTGATGTAATGGGCCAAGGTGTAGTCCTTGCCAGTGTAGCCTGAGCAAAAGTCTGCTGAGAGATGTGTTAGACATCATAGGTGCTGCCCCTTATTCTTCCAGCCCATCTCTCTGCGTTAGTCATTGCTACAACAAGCTAATACATATTGAAGTATAGCCCACTGCACTGTCTCCATAAATTTATTGCTTTCTGGTTTGGATCATCTCTACCCCTCCCTGGGGGAAACCTTTGGAAATGTGCTCAGCCATATTCAACCATCCATAGAACTGGAAATACAAGAGTTAGCTTTCCTGGGACAACCCTTGTCTAATGGAGGACAGGAGCTGTTAGACAAATGTTCTCTTCTGTGTCTTGGTCTAACAACCCTGAAGACCAGTCTGCATCGTATTTTAAAGGCCTGTAGCAGGACCAAGGCACAATTCCCTATGGTGGTGGCCATCTCAATAATGCATTGACTTTCTCTTCTCTCCTGTTTCACACATTCCACCCATCTCCCTCTCACATCCTCCAAAATAACTAACTCCATGCAGGTTCATACTCTAGGCTCTTTTGGTGAGAAACCCAGGCTACTATCAATACAAAGGCTTTGGGTAAAGATGATCCTACCTGATTAAAAGGAGAAAGATATATGAGGAAAAAGGTCTGCCCTTTCTCATCACTTTTTGACATTGTCTTGAGGATGCAATGCTTGGAGCTATGAAGAGAGGCAGAGAATCATAAAGGACTGAATCCACAAAGAATCACAAAGGAGGAGCCCCGAAATTGTTAAGCTGCCTAATTAACCAATTCTGGAACTGTCTTCTTTCAGATTTCTTGGTATGTGAAATAACAGTGCTTTAAAAATGTTATCTAGGAATTTCTTAATTGCAGCTGAAAGCATTCAGACACACATTATGATGTTACTTGGCTTTATGCCTGTCCCGGTGTGGAAGGGAAATAACTTCCTCTTATGTACTATCCTTTGCACATACTGTTCCTTCTACTTGGAATGGCCTCCTGTTTCTTTCCTTTACTTCCTGTTTGCTCCTCTTCTTGGCTGTCTGATTCTCACTTTTCCTTCAAGATTCAACTCAAGCTCTACATTTAGTTTGGATTAAATGCCCCTTCTCCTTTTTTGCGTAATGCCCTTGCATACCTTCATCAGAATACCTAACACAGTACCATATAGTTTGCTATATGTCTTTCTATCTCCTCCATAGATTATAATATTCATGAAGACTGAAACTCTGTTTTCAGGGTTTAGTACAATGCCTAAAATTTAGTTATATATTTGCTGAATGATTAGATGTGGTTGGGGGTGGGAGGATCTTGGCAGTATGGTGATAAGGACAAACCATAGGTTGAGTACAGAGTCAAGGTCATTTGGTCTGGCACTCCTATTTCACAGAAAACAAAACAGGTTGCATATCAATAGTAAAGAATTTCTGTTGTATAAAAATTATTAAGGGACTCTCTAAAACAAATGGATGAGATTAGATGATCTTTATGATTCCTTCCAAATAATAAAAATATATTACTTATTTCTTCTTAAAAAATCTTAATATCAGATACTGACAGAGAAAGTACTAGAGTCAAGGTTTCTTTACAGTCTTTTTAAAGTCTCCTTTTTAAAGTCACCTAATTCAATGGATATATGAACAGATATCATCATTGAATTTGGACAAAACTATTTTCTTTAGTTTAAGACTGCTGTGAGCAGAGTTTCTGGGTAAATAACAGATTATTAAAAACAAAATAGTGTGTTGGTTATTAAGCTATTATTTTCCGAATCTACTCTTCTGGACTCTGTTCCTTGATGCTGTGGTTGAGACTCTGCAGACCACATTGCTAGTTTGCCTGTCTGCTCCATGAGGTTCTGCTAATAGAGAACACTAGAGAGAGACTAGAAAGCAGAAGGAACCAAAGTATCATACTCTTCCTGTTGGTTTTCTCTTCCTATCACTATCATATCAGCAGTTGTCCTTTGCCCCAGCAGCAATGGCTGGTTCTAGCAGCAGTTTGTTTCCATTCCTAGTTTTTTCTCCATGACCCAATACTCAATCCCTCTTCCTCATAGATGCATGTGTCAGTGAGCTTAGTCCCAGGTCCACTTGGACCCCTCTTTGAACTTCTGAGCCTTCAGCACCACCCGGGCAGCATTTCATCCTTGGAATTCTGGGTCCCAACTCTGTGGTGTCATTCTCTCAGGTATTTCTTCTAACAATCCCAATAATTTCTCTTTGTCACCCCAGCCCTAGGGGTGGTAGTTGAATTCTGCAATTACTATTAATACCTCTGTGTTATGTCAGTGTTCTTTTTTTGCTTTTACTAGCCTTGTAATATCTGTTTAACTAAATCCCTATAATAAATTCTATTAAAATAACTGGCATGGTTTTTATTTTCTTAACTAGAACCATGATGTGAGACATATATGAATCTATTATCAAACATATATACATATGTAGTTATTTAAATTTAGTTTTATACGTGAATAGAAAGTAAATATCTTAACATCTGTAAGTAATTTTTTCTTTATGTTAAATCACTGTTAGCTCTCATGAGCTACTTGAAAACAGGGATTGCTATGGTTTAAATGTATTTTGTCCACACCAAAACTAATATTGAAATTTGATTCTCAATGTGTCAGTGTGGGGAAGTGGGGTCTACAGGGAGGTGTTTGGGTATTGGGAGTGGATCTATCACGAATAGATTAATGCCCTCCAAGGGGTGAGAAAATTCTTACTCTCTCATGGGAATGCATTAGTTTCCACAACAGGTTGATAAAAAGAGTTTGCTTCCTTGGTTTTTCTCTCTTGCTTTCTTTCTCTCCATGTGATCTCTTTGTACACACCTGCTCTTCTTCCATTATGAAAATGAGTGAAAGCAGCATGAGTCCCTTACCAGACGCAGCTACCCAATCTTGGACTTTCCAGCTACAGAATCATGGGCCAATTAAACCATGTTTCTTTATCAATTACCCAGCCTCAGGCATTCTGTTATAGCAACATAAAATGGACCAAGACATGGATGATATTATTAATTTAAATATTCCTTGACATAGTGCAGTGCTTAAGTCATAGTATGTTGTTCAATGAATAAATTAGAATCCCTGAATAAAGCACTGACAATATAAGAAAAGGACTAACACATGAAACCATGATTACCTAAGCAAATGAATTTAGTCTTATGTGTTGCAAAGCAGATGATATCTCTGAGGGAAAGAAACTGTGGTATTGTCTGCAAAATCATCATTTGAGTTTTACAATCAATTTGGAAAATTATTTATTTATAACTCAAAGAAGCTGAGCTTAGAAACTAATTTGTGGCCATTGGGGGCTGAAATGTACCAAGATCATAAAAATCATGACCATTCATCATGTACCTACTGTGTGACTTGCGTGGTGCTAAGCATTTTGTATAAATTATCTCTACTTCTCCCATCAACTTATTGGTTAGTAATATGTAACTGAAATTAAGGCTGCTGAGGCAGAAATAATTTGATAAAGTTTTATTGAAAGCCATATTTGAAGATCGACTCAGGAAGACGTACTAACAAAGTTGGGGCTGTTCTAAAAATCTGTTATAAGTTGTAATGCTTTTATTAAAAATTTTAGGAGAATGGAAGGGGACTCCTTATATTGGAGTTGTCTTTTTTCATTGGATGGTTTAATACACAGATTGCCCTCATTGATTACAGATGACAACATATAGATTAAAATGTTTTACTTGCAAGACAATTGGTAAAACTTCATGATTCAGAAACAAATCAGCAAAACTTTATGATTTAGAAACAAATCAGTGTCCTTTTCAGTGTCAGTACAACAACAGTTTGAGGAACTCACAATAAGATTTGAGGGATTCACAATAAGATTCTTTTCTCAGGGACAGGATATAAGCCATGAATTGTAAGATCCTCCCAAGGCAGTTAATTGGAAGCCTGTCAAATGCTTGGAAACCTGAACTGTCGGTTTATAGTTTATCAAATTTATTACTCATTTTATAAGTTAAGAAACAGACTATGGTACTCTAAGTAAATTGCCCAGGATTGCATAACTTGTTAATAACTAAGCTGTGATTTAAACCCAGGTTTTCTACTCTAAAGCCCATTTTATTTTGCCATGTCATCCCAGGGCCTAAGATTTGGGCTTGTTAATTGTGATAGAGAAAGACAAGCTTGTATTTCATATTTTCATATCTAGTGCAATGGGCTCTAATAAACACTGGAACTTATTATTGGCCAGTATGATAAATAACAGCTTGAAAACTACTTAAATCTTGAGATCTTTTAATGGAGAAATAAATGCCAGTAGAACAAAATAGTATTTTCCTTATACTTTCTTAACTATTGTTAAGAAAGTTTAATCTACTTCTGACCTAGAGCATAGGTTTGATCAGATTGTTCCTCCAGATTTGAATTTAATTTGCTCTTGAAATTTGATTGAGATTTAGTTTTGATTAGCTGAGTGTCAAAGGCACTTGGGGCTTCTTTTAGAGCCTTGTGGTTTTACCTTCTTTATTTCTATCTCCAAGATACATGTGCTCCTTGCCGATTTTTTTGTTTGCATTAGAGAATCACTTCCATTAGTCATTGGTTTTATTGTTCAGTCACTGATATTAGTGCCTTTTTTTCTTTTCCAGTTCCCTCTCTCCTTCTGGCTAAAGACCAAATCACTTTGTGAAATGGAGCAGGAACAACTACCTGTCTTATTGGGGCTAAATCCCCAATCCGGTCAATGCTAAGGGGATTTCCCAATGCACATTTTTCTGCTAAATTTATTCCTTGTCCCTTCTCAGCCTTTAGAAGAGCAGAACAGCAACTTTCTTCTTCTTTAGCTGGAACATGAATAAATGATTCCCCTATAATAATAGAAAGGCCATTACCCTACTAGATTGCTGCTACCAGCAGCGGGTTTCACATTTACACTGTGGCAGGGCGCCTTATGTCTTACACAGAATATTTTGAACAAGAAAATTAAATATAATTTTGGAAATAGGATTTTCACAGACTGAAGAAAAGTAAATTTTGATAGTATGGAAGGTAGAGAAATGCACATTGAGCACGATGGTCCAAGAGATGGTTTGAACGAGTTGACATTAGAAGTGATTCTACAAAGCAAAAGAAAACTGCAACTTCCCTCACCTCCCACCAGGAATTCCCATGGGGCTAAGGAAGAAACAGTATTGGAAAGGGAGATGAGGCTGGGATTCAAGGTGCGTTTTATTTACATCCCAATTTTTCTTTAGACTAGCCGGGTCAGTAATCTATCTTTCCTAGTCACGAAAACAAAGAAGCAAAGCTACATGGCATCTACATATGCAGTCTCTTTCTTATAGTTTGGGAAGTAAAACGAGTACTGGTGGTGTGTAGAGAAATTATAAAATGAGAAAGAAGACTAAAAATTGGAATTGCTACAAATGTATTAATAAAAAGAACCCTATTGAGGAAGGTCTTCCGATTCAGTAGCTGGTTATTATGATTTAGTGCACATTCTCTTACTACTTAATTGCTGCAGCTATTTTTCAAATCAGTCTCCTGGAGATGTGGGAGCATAACACAAATTTTATAGTTTAGCTCAAAGCTAAACTCTGTTTACCTTAGAGACATATTTATCAGTGCCTACTCATAAACTGAAGAATACATGCAGGAAATTATGTTGATGGTAGATAGGGAAGGAGGCAGCAAAATAACATTTACTGAACATCTACTCTGTATGAGACATTGTACTAGGTTTTTAAAAAAAGTTTAGTTTGGAGAGAATTGCAGATTCACTTGCAGTTGTAAGAAAAATATACAGAGAGATCCCATGTACCTTTTACTCAGTTTTTTTTAACTCAATAGTAACATCTTGTAAAACTACTAAATAATATGGAAAGCTTGTCTACTCTGTAAATCCTATTGTATCCTATTTGAAATAGTAAAATTTAGGGGGAGAACTTGAAATAATGCTTAATTTTACCTGAAAAAAATGTAAAATTGAATTAAAATTTAAATTCACATTTTAGCTACTCAACCAAAAGCAAGAGCTATCTGTGGAAAACAATGTATAAAAAGAAATTTTGGTAATGGGGTGGGGTTGCTCATGCCTGTAATCCGAGTACTTCGGGGGGGCCAAGGCAGGAGGATTGCTTGAGGTCAAAAATTCAAGACCAGCCTGGGCAACATAGTGAGCCCCTTTCTCTACCAATGAAAAAGTAACATTGGTAATAAACATAAGTGAGTAGCCAGGAAGATCCTATAGAAAGCAGATTATTTAAAAAGAATTCAAAAATTAAAGGGTGTAGTTCCTATTAGCTATTAAAAAATTATGAATCTACAATAATAAATAAAATAGTTTGGTATTAGTGAAGAATGCCACAATAACTCAGTAGAACAGAATATGAAGTCCAGAAACGGAGTCAAATAGATATATGTAGTTTTAGTTATTATAAAAGGAAAATTTAGAATCAGTGGGGAAGAGATCAATGTTCAAAAATGATGAGGACAATTTGTTAGTGAAAATATCTGAAGTCCTACCTCACTATTTGTATCAAAATAAATTCAAGGTGACTCCCAAAGTTTAAAGGAAAAATATTTAAAGATACTAGTTTAAGATGAAGGCTTTGAAAATATTATTCGAGGCAATAAGAACTTTATGATCATGACACAAAATCCAGAAGCTATATTGGAAAAGATGGATAATTTTGACTATATGCAAATTAAAACTATCGAATGGGAAAATGCCATTAAAAATTTTTAAATTTAAACCAGATACACATATTTGCAAAATTTATGGAAGAGAGTTCATTTCCTTTACAAAATGCTTCAGTAAATCAATAAGAAAACAACCAAGAACTTAGTAGGAAAAGGGCAAAGAACATTCACAGAAAGTTCATAAATACAAATGGTGAGTAAAGATCTAAAATAATTCTGAATCTATTTATAATTAGGAAATTGCAAACCAAGATTTTAGTGAAATGCCATTTTCTTCCATCAGATTAGCACAGTTTAAAAATTAGATAATGAACAGTATTAGAGGATGAGGAAAAACAGGCACTCACTCCTGCATGAAGACATGTTTAAAGATGCTAATTGCTGCATTGTTTTTAATAGCAGAACAAAGCAAAGCAAAAACAGATGTAACCTAAATGTGCCTTATAGAGACGTCTCAGTGGGTAGAAATGGATAGGCCTTTTTACCATAGTCTGGTTCAGTCCTTAGTTGGGGTCACTCTTAGCTCAAAAACTGAGGTAAACCTTAAAAGCTGGAAGTTGTCAGCTCATAATATCCCTTGTAATTTGGCAAGGAATTCTTTCTCTCTGAAGAAAGGACTTCAGAAGAATGTCTTTCTTCTCTGAAGAAAGGACTCTGAGTGGTTCAGAAGAGTAAGTTAATATGATTCCATCTGCATAAAAACACAATTAATACATGCATATATATATATGCAAAACAGAAAACACTAAGAAGAAAACACAAGAAAATGGTTAGTAGTATTGCCTTGAGTAGTAGAGTTTGGGGATAGATACTACTTTTTTATGCTACTATACTATAAAAATGTTTTAGCTAGCATACATATTGCTTTTATCAATAGATGATGAATTCAGAAATAGTTTCCAAGCATTACTGATATTTTCCACAGTCAGAGGTCATGTCTAGCATGCTCAAAATTATTTAGCCCTTCACCTGTTCAGAGACCTTCCCTGATTCTCCTGCCTAAGGTATTCTCCTCTGCCCTATCTTAATCCTTTTCTATCCAAGTACCCTGTTTTATTTTATTCATAATAGTTATCACTATCTGGGATTCTTCATTTGTTTGTGTGTTCATTTCCTGCCTTCCTCCAATATGTAATCAACTCTAAGAGGGCAGGATTTAGTAACTACCTTGTTTATTGCTATATCCTCAGCTGCCAGTAGAGTGCCTGATACATAGTAAGTCCTCAATAGATAATTGTGGAATGATTGAATGCATTGCAAACACCATTAAAAAGAACTAGGGCTACATATTGACCCATTTCACTTGGAATACAAATTGTATTTCTCCAACTTGGAAACTTGACTTAATTTTCTATCCTTCCTATGATACAACATATAATCAGTACTTGTTTTGTAGAAGAGTTATGAGCTATGAGGAATACCAAAATAAATAATGTTTATTCTGTTCTCATGAGCTTACAGTGGGGTGTAACAAAAACATGGGTCATTATTAGTTAGTCCACTACTAGCAGAGGGGTCCTTAAACCAGGAGAGGTCAGGCAGGGGTGAGGATAAGAGTAGTGTTTTTTTGCCTCATTAGCTGATGGGGGACAGAGGAGTTTCTGCTCCTCCATACTGGAAGACAGGAGTCCTGGAAACCACCACCACATCACAGCTCCTGGGATTTACCCCCATGCAGTGAGGATACGTATATGCTATCCCTCCTCTGCTAGGGTTTCTCTCCCATATGGTTTCTATGGTTCCTGTGAATCTCTGATGCATGGGAGGGACTTCTGCCATGTATGCCAGCTGGCTCGTGGGCCCTGTTTTCTCACCTCATTTCTGCCAACCCTGTTTCAGAGAGCTGGGCCTGGTTCCCACTTTATCCAGCCTTATCTCAGAGAGAATTCTCTGATCACAACCATCCTTAGAATGGTAAAAGAAATATAATCAGGATACAGCACCTTTCCAATAATCATTGTATCCTCTGATTGGAAATTTCCATGATTAGAGACTCATTTCTTTAAATTAGCATATTACCCACTTTTGGAATTCAAATGCTTCTGGGAATAAAAAGGAGCACATTAAAATGTTAAAACAATAAAGAGGGGAGGCAAGATGGCTGACTGGGGACATCAGTTGCCAGATCATCTCAGAAAGAAGGAAAAGTTTTAGATGGGAAAAAAATAGCCAGGTGTGATTCTGAGTGAAAAGTGCTAGAACCTACTGGAGATTCCATGGGACGAAGCTGTGGAGCAGAACAAGAAGGAACAAGATTTCAGCAGAGATCAACCCCAGAGGGATTTGGAGCCCTATGGAAAGGGTGTGCGAGAGTGTTTCTTTCTCTTCCCCGACACCTCTGGCATACTGCAGGCTCCCTAACAGGTGTAGAGTTTCTCTACCCTCATGATCCCAAAAGTTGCTGCTGCCAGACAACTGGGAGCTTGTTGAGAATAAAGCCTTGGGCTGCCAGCCCCCTCAGGGTTGCTCCCCTTCACCAAAGACCAAAGCCAAGGCAGCAGGTGCCGTACTGCTTTTCCACCCTTGCTGTGTTTTTGTCCTCCCCAGGGAGCTTCAGTTCTTCAGTTTTCTTGTCACTGGTCCCCACACAAGCATTTCCCAACTCCTGCCCATACTGTGGTGGCCATAGACAGCTGGTGGTTCCCAGGGGAACTGTGTGATCCCAGAGCTTGGACATTCAGGGTGGGCTGTCTTCAGAGGAGAGGAGAGTGCATCAAGCCAGAAGGGCCCCTTGTGACAAAGGGGACCAGAGTATCACCTCTTCTCCATTCAGTTTATTTTCCTTTTCCTACCCTCCCCCACCCACAGCTACAGACCCAGCTGTGGCAGTCCCCACATGAGTTGTCATGGGAGCCCCAAGGGACAATTGAGCTGGAGCCCTCAGGAGTGGTTGCTTCCCCTCTGTTGGTGCATCCACCACACTGAGGTTTCCACAGAGAGTGGAGCTCATGCTTTTCCTCTTAATGACCTGGAGAGGACCAAGGGTGCTTGGACTGTGAGCTCACTGCCTGCTTGCTCTTGCTGGTGCTGCCAGCTGGCTACTCCAGCAGAGCAGGACATACCCTGGAAGCAGAGGCACATTAAGTCTGCTTGAGCATTCCACAGGCAACTCAGGACCAGCATGCTTCTCCCTGGCACAGTCAGGGATTGAACTTAGGGGATCATAGAATAGGCCCACAGGCTGGATCCTGTCCCCTGAGAACTCAATTGTGTTGGTTGGGGTGTGGAGGAGAGACTTGTGAACTAATCTTGGGAGTTGAGGGAACCCACATGGGCAGAACTAAAAGGAGAGTGCAGTGTGGGTCCAAGCCACAGAGCATTTGTGGAGCATCCCTTCCCCTACAGAAAAGCTGTGCTTTCAGTCCAGGGCAGGATTCTGGGCAGGGGAGCTCTCAGACTGTGGCATTATTGCTGGTGAGCTCAGCAAGTTTGAGCTGCTGCTTGTGGCCAGACACCTGAAGGAGATCTGCTGGGCAAGGGAGGAGGGAGAAGAGTGAAACCCACTCCCATCTGTCAGACTGTGAATCCCAGATGGCCCCTCTCCCACAAGCAGACTTTCTGGTTTGGCAGGGCTGCTTCAGCCCATCCCTGGTGGCTTTCCCCAGTGGCCTGAGAATGGACCCTCAACCCCTGCAGAGATTGCTTTTGTGCCTGCCTTTGTGGAGCCTGAACATATGCTCACCTGACCCAGCCCCACCTAGCCTTACTCTCCCACACCCTTCTGTTGTGGTGGAGCTCCTCTAGGAGCTCCAGGGCCCCAACCACCACCTGGGGCATCCAAGTGCTTCTAATTGACTAGAGATGGTCACACATCCCAAAAACCCACTGCACCTGACTCTTTCCTATAAGCACCGTCCATCGGAAGGGAGGACAACTTGGACAGCCCATTACAGCATTTAATGACTCATACAAGGTGTGGCTGGCTCCTGTCGAGCACCACCTACAGTCTCAGAGATTAAACTGGGCATCCTGATATAATTCATATGGTTAAGAAAACCATAGGGTTGGGGAAAGGGAAAGGAATACAAAGACTTCCATTTCCCTTTGCCAACAAGAGATAGGAAATCTGCCCGCACCACCACCTACAGCTTACAAATAACTAGCAATTGAGAAAACCAACACACTAAAAATATGTATAAGGTAGCCTTCCAGAACCTAGGCCCCCATCAAAGTACACACAAGCAAAGCTAAATGTCCTTGTTTAATATATGCTACAGGCACACCCTTAAGAGTGAGGGGAGAAAAAGTCCCATCTAAATAAAAATCCAAAAATAGGAAGTGACAGATGCTCTAGACGAGAAGGAATCAGCACAAGAACTTCAAAAGTATGAAAAATGAGCGCGAAAG
>CAUYRT010101177.1:0-11534 GCA_963574885.1 Lepilemur ruficaudatus | reverse complement strand
GTATTAACAACTGTGTTTACAGAACTATAAGCTTAGACTTTCCGGGGCAAACCAGAGCCTGGGAACAAACACGAGTAGCACATGGTCTCAGCACCTGTCTCTGCACTGCTGGTTTATTCTGTACATTTTTTGTTTGTTTTTGTTATTTTTAGCCGGATTTTCCTTCATCCCTATATACAAAAATTGAAAAGGCACAGCAAACTAGACTTACAGTTAAACTATTGCTCAATTTTACTTTTGAGCTTCAAATTTAAGTTGCTTTCTAGCACTGAACTAAACTCACTCTGGGTTTCACACATTGCTACGAGCATCTCTCAAGCTGCTCCTTTTAAGAGAAGGTTTTGTTACTTATTTTAACTTTTGAGTATTCTCTTCTGCTTTAAGCCACGTGGGAATAACTGGAAGACGGAATTGTACATAATGGACAGATAACCTTGAGCAGTTTTCCATAAAAACCGCGTGCCGGGAGGGTTAACCCCACAGGCCTGGGGCGCTCAGACCCGCACGTCAGTGGTGGGGTCCCGTCTCCGGCGTCGGCCTCGGTCAGCGCCTGGGAGACATCGTCTGAGCTGTTGGAATGATGCACCTGGTGAAAGTATTTTGTTTACCTACCAAGGCGTGGCCATGCGGTACCAGTGTGCTCAGGCAGCCGTGGGTCCCAGAGACAGGGCGGGGAAAGGAGGGATCACAAGGCGTGGGGACGTGCGGCCAAGGGGTTCAGTCGCAGGGTTGCAAATCCAGCGGAATCAAAGATGCTAGAATGATACCGCGGAGAAAATGAGCAGGAGCATGAGAAGTGTGAGTGAGGCTGGGATATCTGAAATCGAGATTGTGCAAGTGGTGGATTTTCTGGCACTATGCGGACCTACGAAATAACCGTAGGAATGGCGGGATGAGGAGAGTGTGGGACACAATCGTTGCACAGGATGAGGTCTAGTGACAGGGTGGCCGGGTGCTGTATGACTAGTCTATCTGGACACCAGACACAAGGCTCTCCCGCCGGGGTGGAGTCTTGCGACAGCGGGTGAAGGTGCAACAGTAACGGCCGCCCACCCTCTGTGTGCACCTCTGTGACCAGAAACAGCAACCAGAGAACATCTCAGGTTGGGGGGGCAGGTTGCTGTTGGCCCCACACCAGCTCCCGGACGTCGGGTGCAAGCTGCTCCTTGACATGTGCCCAGCTGGGCCTGCCGTGGGCTGACGGGTGGGGACAAGTAGCTGCTTTTTTGCTAACAGCAAAACGTGGCTGAAATTAATCATAATTTCGCATCCAAGCCTTCCCCAGGAAGTTGCAAGCCTTCAGTAGTTTCCAGAGTTCCAAATACAGTCATGCCTCACTCAGAGAGGGGGATACATTCTGAGAAATGCATCGTTAGGCAATTTTGTAGTTGCGCCAACATCACAGAGTATATTTACACCAACCTGAACGGTATAGCCTAGCACACACCTGAACTATACGGTATAGCAGTAGTTGATTGCTCCTCGGCTACAAACCTGTGTGCATGTTAGTGTACTGAATCCTGCAGGCAGTTGTAACACAATGGTAAGTATATGTGTATCTAAACAAAGACGAGGTTCAATAAAAATGAGATATTATAATCTCACAAGATCACTGTGTCTATGCTCTGCTCCCCAGAGCATTGCCATGTGGCCTGTGACTGCTGTCACCGTCGACAGGTTCTGCCAGTGCATTTCCTACCCAGTGGGGAGACAGATTCCTGGTGCTCCGTACTCTGCATCTTCTCAGAATCCTTTACCTCTTTCGTTGATTCTTCACTTCTCCATGTTCCTGGCAAAAATTTTGCATAGAAATTGAAAATCCTGTGTTTTGAAGGAGTCGACATTTTGTGTGATATCAAACCCAGAGTATTTTGAAGAAAAGCCTACTGAGCTTTCTCTTCCAGAAAGATGGAGAGACCCCCTGCCCCTAGTTGTTATAGGATTTTTTCCCCTGTGATTCTACCTACCATGAAACTCTTCTAAATATATAAATAATCACATCAAAGGCCACTAGTTACCGCGAGAAATGTTCTCCTGATAGATGCGTTCTCAGCTTCTTTCCTTCTCACTAAAACACACACACACCCCAGTAGGGCTTGTCCAAGTCAAGGAAGACAAAACTCCCTCGGGCAGAAGTGGGCAAAATTCTTTTTAAAGGGCCAGGTTGTAAATATTTTAAACTTGTGCATTACCAGCTCTGTTACAGCTACGCACTCCAGAGTTTTAGCAAAACAGCGAACGTTAGAACTTGAGTGAGGATGGCCGTGTTCCAACGCAGCTTCATGCGCCAAACTAGGCGAATGCGTGAGTAACTCTTGCCACAGGACATTAGGAATTAAAGAGGCAACAGCAGCTGGAACCTTTAAATCACCATTTCTACCACTAAAATGCATGCATTCAACAGAACTTGCCTACAGTGGTATCTTCTCGTCTCGGCTTTCAAATGTGTTAAAATGTAGCTCTTTTTCTCAAGGTATTTAAAAAAACAATTCCCACCAGTCTGGATTTTAAGAACTAAGTGTAAGTCAAGGAATGATTTTCATTTAAATTTTATCTTTGTTTTTCTTTCTTTCTTTCTTGCTAGTTTATGTCATTAGTCTTTATTGTGGTATTAATACAACGCAACTGCTTTTACATTATCATAAAATCATTTCTATCTATATATGTCTTTATATCTGTATCTACCTACCTATTTTTGAGACCATACAATTGGTCAGCTTTACCATAAGATTTTCAAGGGCATAAAGCATACATTATTTTAAAAACTCCTTCGCAAAGCTTTTGTACTGAAGGTGTTTTAAGCGCTTCTTAAAGGGAAACATACAATTTTTTGCAATTATTTAAAAGTAATTACTATTTCTTAGATTAATATCATGAAGACCTGTTAATCTCCCTTTGGAAAATAACATGAAAATTATCTCTCAAAAATACCGAATAAAACTTCAGGGTATAGAAAAGATTTTTAAGTATGACTGAAATAACTTTTTTTTTTAACCCCAGGTCTTTTGAAACTATCACGGAATTAACGCGTAGATTTCGGTAGGGGCCTGACAACTTACTTAGTAGTTACAGCAAGTAAAGCCCATTTCTTTTTACTTAATTAATCCAGTGCTTCCTGTAGATAGGGCATCTGTCAGGGTGTCCACTTGCTTTTTCTATCTCTGGGTACCTTTCACTCATAAAAATTAACATGGGACAGAAAATAGCAAGGCGTATTATGAGGTTCTTGACTCTCACTAGATGAGAATTGCTAGCCAAGGATTCATTTTAGATAAAACTGAAAGACCTTAGAAGTGAAATTATGAAAAAAGGAGCAGAAGAGGCTCTGATGAAGAAATTGCTAAGTTACTCCATCAATCTCAGAGAGAGAGCACTAAATGTTTAATGGCATTATAATGACGATAAGCTCAGAGTCAGATTGCCTCAGCTGTGTTAGTGCCCAGGGAGACTACTTAATACATTTTTAAATGTTTCATAGGTAGGATTTACTCAGATAGGGATAGTTAGATGCACATGTGGATATTAACTAATATTTGCTTTGCCTTGACAACGGCTTATTACTGCAATCTATGACAAGACACACAATATATTAAGACATTTTGTAGAGTCAGTGAGAGAGGGAAATTAACCAGCTGCCATGGGATTTTTAATTGCAAAATTGTTAACCAAAGGCAGGCACGCTAATATTTTAAAGTATTATTTTTCTAGATCAGACTACGATAGAGTCCAGAATGTTGACCGTTTCATGACGAAACCAGCTAAGATTAGATAATTTCAATAAACTGAGCATACAAAAAGAAGTAGCAGATCTGTCCATCTCCTGTCTTTTGTGATTGCATGAAGCGATACTCGGATGTTGCATCTAAGTCCGATAGGGCTCCTTACCTAGAGAAAGGAGTAGTAACATGCAATTGTTTCTTTGTTCACCTGTAGCTTTAGAAGCTCCTGCAAACCCAAGCTTAGTTCTGATTTTTGCTGTGAGTCTAAGGTCCACGAATAAGCTAGTAGTAATGACATCCAGAATCCTAATTAAAAATGTTCCATCTAGAAATTTATAATAAATGCTCATAGATTTTTGTGCAGGAAAAAAAATCCCTCAATCCAAAGCACACGCTCTGAACCATTCAACATGCTGTATTGTATCTCTCCTTGGTAACGAGCCCTTTAGCGTTCCAAGCTATGGCTCTTATCGGAACCCCAATAGAACCAGAAATAAACTAGTTGGACTCAGGGAAATCTTCACTAGAAAGGAGGTCTGTGTGCCCAGGGCTGACGGAGCTGAACGGGAGCTCCCGGTGACAGTGAGTGAAGAGGCGTGTGCTCTGCATTGCTTTTCTCTTTGATGTATTTATGTGCATTCAATCACCTAGCAATTATTTTCTTTCTTTGTTAAACTAAATCTTACACAGAGAATAAAACCCGTGTTCTACTGTGAGGTCCTGGAGCTGACTGCCTGTTCATTCAGTCTGTTAAAATGATCCCATCTTAAAACTGCGGTGAAGTCCTCCTGTGCCAGCCTTGCCAGCCCCTCCTCGGTGCCTGGCGTCAGCTTGGTCCACGCAGATTGAGGGCAAGGCTCTGCCAAGGGCTGTTCATCTCCGAGAGCCCTTAACTCAAAACATTCTTTAGAGTAAGGAGCCGTATTCTGGGGTGAGATTTCCAGAGCTCCTTGGATATGATTTTGAGCGTTTTTCCCTATGTTATTTACCATCTGTGTATCTTCTTCACTGAAATGTCTGTTCAGAGCTTTTGTGCATTTTTTTAATTCTTGAATTTTAAGAGTTCTGTTATCTAAAATAACAGTGCTGTCAGGTATATATTTTACAAATATGTTCCCCCAGTATGCGGCTTGTCTTCTAATTCTCTTGGTAGTATCTTTTACAGAAGTTTTTAGTTTTAATGAAATTTAGCTTATTCTTTCTTTGGATTGAAAGTTTGGTGTTGTATCTAAATGTCCATCACCAAATACCCTGTCACATAGATTGTCTCCTTTATTACCACCTAGGAGTTGCATAATGTGGATTAAAATAAAATCTCAAGCCTCCTCTGGCCGACCCCAGCTGAATGCATGATCCCCTCTTGGCCAAGGCAACCTCCCTCCCCAAAGAAAAATCTTGAAGCTGAGTTGCCAGCCATGGGGAGAAGGGAGGTCAGACAGGCCTAGTTGTGCCCTGTGCCTTTTGGAGTTATGCCTTGTAGCAATAAGATGCAAAGTCATTAGCAAGCCCAAGGCCATGTAAGACAGAGGTTAAACCACACCTGCAGATCACCAATTCACTAACAGATTGCTGGAGTCTTGGGGTATGTCCAAGTATATGTCTGGTGGCTTGTCTTTTACTAACGATTCCCTTATCTTAAGACATTCCAAGCCTTTAGAGAAATCTTCATTTCTTTAACCAATTGCAAATCATAGGATCTTCAAACCCACCCATGACCTGTGAGCCCTGTCTCGAGATGTCCTACCTGTTCAGACCCAGGCATGCCTTCCACGTATTGATCTGTGACTTTATGTGTTACTCCTGTCTCCCCAGAATGTATATAATGACACTGTGACCCAGGGCTTCCTAAGTGTGGCTCTCTGGGCTGTGGTCATGCTGGATTTGCAGTTGGTTCTTCTGAAATGTCGGTTCTTGCGGTGCTCATGGCTGAAGATGACCAGACGCACCAAGGACAACAGTGAGGGGTATGGAGGAGAGAGAGATGGGACTGTAGGGCAGGAGCAAGGTACAGGTTTGCAGAGCGAGACACCTACGCCACAGGTGACGACCGGGCCCACCGTCCTTGCAAAAGAGGGCGAAGAAAAAAGGACTTGGCTGTGGTCCGGGTCTTGTCTTACAGTGTCCAAATTGGCACCTCCCTCGTGGCTCAGACGTCACCATGGAACCACTTTGACTGGACGGTGGGAGTCACATGACCTGAGTCCTACTGCGCATGCGGGTCTCCCCTGAGCCTCTGTGAAAGCCCAGACTGGGGGGCGCGGGTGGTGAACCACGACGGCACCCACTTTCATCCCTAGGAGACCCAGAATCCCTCGCTGCCTACCTGACAGTCCTGCGTCCTCGGCTCAGAGTGAACCTCTTCAAATTATTTCACAGACTTTGGGTTCCTGTCTTTTGACAATAATCTCGTGTTGTACAGCTAGGTCCAGGGTGCACTTGGAGTTGATATTTGTGAAATCTGTAAGGCCTGCATCTATGTTAACTGTTCGTGTGCACAGATGTCCAGCTGTTCCAGCACATTCCGCATGTAGCTGCCTCCGTGCCTTTGTCAGAGACCAGCTGCCTGTCCCTGCACAGGTCAGTTCTGGGCTCACCGTCCTGCTCCACCCTCGTATCTGTCTGTCCTTATGCCAACACCCTGCTCTCTGGGTCGCCGCGGTCCGAAGCAGTCCGTGAGGCCGGGCGGTGCCCGTCCTGGGCCTTCGCCCTTCTCTGACCTGCGCTGACCACTCTGCATCTTTGCCTCGCCGTGTAAGCGTCAGGACCAGCTTGTCAGTTTCTCTCTTGGCTTTTCGACGTTGAGGTCTGTCGACATGTCCTCAGGCTGATTGATTCTGCAGCCGGCGTCCAGCCTCCCGAAGGGCTCCCCCAAACCGTTATTCACCCATGTTCGCGTGTTTATAGGTTTAGTTTGATGCTCTCCTAGATTCCTTTTCCTCTCTGCCTGAGTCACCAGTCTGTGCTTGTCCGCTGTCTGCTTTCCCACTGGAGCCCTTCACGTAATAACCACTGTTATTTCAAGTTCCCAGTCCGGTAGTTCCCACGTTGCCGCCACACGTGGGTCTGGGTCTGGCGCCTGCTCTCTCCCTCAAGGCTGTGTCCCTGCCTTGGAACGTGACCTGCCGTCGGTGCTGGAAGCAGGCAGGGTGCACTGGGGAGGGGCTCCGAGGAAGGGGAGTCACCTGGACGGGAGCCGACCTCGTCTGTAATCACGGCCTGGTCTTCTACGGGGCGCGTACCGCCCGGCCACGGCCTCCGCGAGTCGTCCTCAGTTTTGCCGCATTCGATGGGAGGCACGGGACGGCGGCAGGTGACTGCAGTTGGGTGTTTCCCTGCCTCCGCCTGGCGGCGAGGATGGGTGGAATTGGGTACTTCCCGGTTCTGGAGAAGGCTCAGGCATTGCTCCCGCAGGCCAGTCTCCGGCGGTCCTTTCTCCTGAGGGACAAGCAGCATGTTGGGACATATTTCGAGAGGCCACTTCCCCTCCCTCTGCTGGGAGCAGGCGTTGATTTCTCTCCCATTCTCACTGTGGGAACTCGGTGAGACTCCTAGAGGTAAAATTCACAAAAGTCTGTCTCTTCCCTGCGACTGGGACTCTGTGGTTTTAACTCTCAAACTTACCCCACGCGGAGCCTCCCGCGTCAGCCTTTACAAGGCGGTTTTTCCTGCCCCGGTCCCAGCTCCCTCAGAGCTTTCTGCTCGTGAGTAAGTTGTTGTTCTCTGGATCTACCTGCCTCTGTGTCTAATTTTGGGGGCAGCAGTTTTCTCTGTAAAAGAAAGAATGGAAAAGGGAATGTTCGACTCTAGGAGAAATTCCAGGTTTCTCCGCAAAACCCTCTATTAGCCTCTGCTGTTGGATCAGTCTTGCCCTTGAATTTAAAAAGCTCGTTTATAGGTGGGGTTGTCCCCGCTGCAAGCCCACGCTTTCCTGGTGACTGTCATTTTTAATTCCTTAACCTGACTTTAATGAAACCGCCTTTCTGCTTAGGAGTGCAGGAGATTTGTGACGCTCACCTTAAACTTCAGTCAATAATTACAAAGTCTTCTAAGTGTTTGAGTTTAGTTTTCTAGATGTTTATATAGTTTTTGAGTTCTAAAGTTTTAATTGTTATAAAACTAAAAGCGCCACTTTTATTTCTCTATGTTGGTCATCCGCCCACGTGGGTTTCTCTCAGCGATGTTTCTTAGAGCCGTGTTTGGGGCAGTTATACGCTCAGGGTTTGTGTCTTCTTGGGTCCCCAGTCGTTAATATATTCACGTGACATCCCACTGTGAACGTATTTTCTAACAATGCTGAGCTCCAGAAACTTACTCCTCCTTCACAGAATAGTAAGTGGCTGTGACGGTGTTATCAGCTGTTCCGGTTCGTGACGGGGCAGGAAGGCATCGCTGAGCACTGACGGCATTCCGACATAAAGACCTCACACACAGCCGAATGGCTACGGAGTCCGGGAACGAGCACAAGTAAAAGCCGCACTTCTTGGTACTAATAAAAATAAGTACATTAAATTTTAACTTGACTCGTTGATCGTTCTTACTTATTAACCAATGGAGCAAGGTGTTACCAGCTGAGTTGAGTTCTTCGACACCGTTTTTATAATAATAACCTGTAAAGCTTTAAAATATAGTTTTGTTTAGAGTCAGACAAAACTTTATCCTCTTTATGCCCAGGAACTATATCTAGTAAATAAAAGCTGAATGTAAATCTGCACAAATAACTCAGGAAACCTTGAGATGCTAATTGTGCAGGCGCGATGTTAGGACCTCTGAGTGCGTCAGCTGCTGGTTGTCTTGGAGATGAGAAATTCAGGGACACACACGAGGAGAATTCAGGGACACACACGAGGAAAATTAAGGCCTGTTGCTTAGCAAGGCCTTTCAGACAACCCTGTTCCGATGTAACAGAGGTCTGTGAAACAATGGTCTGTCGGTGACAACTGTGAGTGTCCCTCCGTTGAATTTTGTTTGTGTAACCTATTTGGGCCCAAGATCTTGCACCTGCAGCTTCAATATGTTGCTTCTATTCAGTAGAAATGTTACAGTGATTATGGCTAGAGGAAGAACATATGTTAGCATTTTAAAATGTTAGAAGATTGAAGGACACTTCTATTTCCATCTGACTCGTTCTTCTCGAAGGTACTGTAGGGTGTAAATGTGAGCTGGGACTGGAGTGTTTTGCATGTGCGCCTCTCTTGGCCATGAACACACGCACGTCAACATTGATGATCTTCCAAATAAATCTGAGTCCCCTTTCCTGGGAGTGGAGGAAACTAGTACTGCTTAAAATATGTCCTAAAGTAAATTATTTTATTTCGTATTAGTGTGTCCCAGGAGGCACGCAGAACTCTCTAGCCTATGGCAACGGGAGAAGATAGCATTTCAAAATATCTTTGTAGAGTTATAATGTGCACATACGAACAGAAATACGCAGTAACAGTCGATTTCTGTCTCATTGAATTTTCATGACATGAACCTGGTCCCTGAGCACACAGACCTGGAAACATATCACCAGAAGCCCACCCCTCGCTATCTCCCAGCCATTATCCCTCCGTAGGTAGCCACAATCCTGACTTTGCATTCACCGTGGTGTGTGAATCTTTATTTAAAAGAAATCATACAGCATGCGTCCGTTGTTTTGTGTCTGGCTCACTTTGCTTGGCATTGTATTCATGAGATCCATCGTCACATCCCAGGCATTCACGTTGCTTGGTAGAGTTTATTGGTAGGAATTTCATTTAACCACGTATTTATTGCATGGATAAATTTGTCTTCCGATTATGTATCCATTGCCCGGTTGACAGACATATGACTGTTCTAGGTTTTGACTCTTAAAAATAGCACCGTAGTGCAGACAAAATTAACAACAATGGTTTATGCTTAAATAGACCCATTGATTGCAACAGGGGTTAAAGGTATTTCAAAGGACAGGGTGCCTCGTAGAGTCAAGGCAGGAAACAGTGAAAGAGTATCGGATTGGCAAGTGTTCTATCAAGGTTGGAGACGCCTAGTGGTTTTCGGGGTACGTCGGCAGTCCTGGGTTGGCTGCAAGGGGACGTTTCAAAAGAAGAAGATTTTTCGGTGCCTGAGGTGGAAGGTTTTTGTGGCTAAGCCAATTCCTGGAACAAGTGGGGATTCATGGGGGTGCCTTTACTGAAATCAAACTGTCATATGGTTTTTATGGGGTTAAGTTGGGGTGGTATTTGGCTTAAAAAGAGGTTTCTCAAAGCATAATTTTCCATTTTTTCATGGAGATCACAACATTCACCTGTAGGGTTGCAGTCTGATTTATGGCCTTGAGAGGTGGCAAAGATTCTCTCCTTGATCTAGTCAGACTCCTCTAAGCCCTACAGGACCAGATTTTCCATGTCTGTCCTTGCTGGGTCTCATTGCTCTGTTTTAGCAAGAATTCTGGTAAGGCAGTTTGGAAAAAAAACCCCACTCTTGGTATCTGATCACTTTCATTGATCCAATTCATCACCCTCCCACCCCACCATCCCACAGGTGATGCCTGGTCCCCTGGCCTGCTTTCTGCAAGAACCTGTTGTTAACAGTCCGGCTCAGCCAGAATCTCCCCTTACACTCCCCATGTTTCCCCTTAGGACTTTTTCATCCTATGACACCCCAAACCGCTGCTTGGCTACAAATACCCACTTGTTCTTACTGTATTTAGAATCGAGCTCAGTTTTATACTGAGCCCTCTTTTTTCTCTATGTGTCTGTTAGGTGCCTGTAGCATGGCTTGAGTCCAAGGTGTCCTTGTTGATTTTCCCTCTGCGGTGTCTGTCCCTCACCCAAGCAGGGTGTTAACGTCCCCTACTGTTACTGTACTGCCGTCTACTTTCACCTTAAGACCTTTTACTATCTGCTTTACATATTTGGGTGATCTGATGCCGAGCGCACTGTCACTTACGGTTGCTCTGTCTGCCTGCGGAACCGACTCCTTCCTTTCTATATAATGATGTGTTCTTCGTCTCTTTTTTACGGGTTTTGATGTATAGCCCATTTCATCTAAGTACAGCTGCTCCTTCTCTTTGGTTTCCAGTTGCGGGAATACCTTTTCCAAGCCCTTCTCTTTCATCCTGTGGGTGTCCCAGCAGGTGAAGTGACTCTCTTGATGGCCGGGCCTAGTCAGGTCTTGTTTATTTTACCCACTCAGGCATGTTATGTCTTTTTATTAGAGCATTTAACTCATTTATATTTTATATGCAAAGTAATTAGGGATAAGTAAAAACTTTATACTGCCCTTTGTTAATTGTGCTTTAGTTGTTTTGCAGGTCCTTTCTTTGTTTCTTTCTCTCTTACTGTCTTTCTTTGCGGTTAAGTGATTTTTTTCTACTAGCATGTTTTGGTTGCTTGCTTTTTATTTTTTATTTATTCTTTTATTACAAGTTTTTATTTGGGGCTTAGAAAAAACATCTGATAGTATAAACTATATAGCTATATAAGCTAACAACAACTTAACTTTGATTGCAAAAAGAAAAACCCTCAAACAACTCTACACTTTCACTCCACCTCGCCCTACATTTTGAATTTTTGATGTCACAATTTACATCTTTTCATGTTGCATTTTCTTAACAAATTATTGTAGTTATCATTATCATTTTAATAATTCTATCTTTTCACCTTTATGCTGACTATATAAATAATTTGCATACCACCATTACAGGATTGGAGTATTCTGAATTTGAATATGTGCTCACTTTACCAGTGAGTTTTGTACTTCCAGGTGTTTTTGTGTTACTCATTAGCATTCTCTTCTTTCAGCTTGAAGGTCTTTCTTTAACATTTCATGCAAGGTAGGTCTGGTGGTGTGAAC
>CAUYRT010101176.1:0-22726 GCA_963574885.1 Lepilemur ruficaudatus | reverse complement strand
AATGTAGTATATGTATACCATGAAGTTCTACTCAGCCACAAAAACGATGATGTTCTAGCACCTCTTATAGTATCCTGGAAGGGCTGGAGCCCATTCTACTAAATGAAGTATCACAAGAATGGAAAAACAAGCACCACATGTACTCACCATCAAATTGGTATTGACTGATCAACACTTATGTGCACATATAGTAGTAACATTCACCGGGTGTTGGGCAGAGGGGAGGGAGGAGGGGAGGGGAGGTTGGGTATAGTCACAACTAACGGGTGCAGTGTGCACTGTCAGGAGGATGGACATGCTTGAAGCTCTGACTTGGGTGGGGCAAGGGCAACACTAAACATTTGTACCTGTGTAATATGCTGAAATAAAAAGAAAGGTTTACCTAAACATTTGTACCTGTGTAATATGCTGAAATAAAAAGAAAGAAAAGGGTTGTTTGGTAAATTAGTAATTCTTTTGAGCACTACTTTCTATCCATTGGCCTGAGAAACGGACAGATGGGAGAAAGGTGAGGGAAGTGCGAGATTTTAATGGTATTCAACAAATGTTGAGATAAGATTAGAAATAACGGGATAATGCATAAAATTCTGTGCTGGGTACTTGATGTTCAAGTACATGATAATATACACCTTGAGTGAAAAGTATAGGTTTTGATTAAATCAGTAGCTTTCTGGTGTTCCCTCATATCTCATTAGACTTTTTGAAAAAAAAAATCACTCAAAATCATTTATTGAATGCTTATCATGTGTCAGGCTTTTTGTCAGGTCCTAAGTCAACTAAAATAAAGACTTGCCTTTCTGGGGTTTATAGTTTATTTTTAAAAAAAGACAAATAAGTAAGTGCCGTTCTGAGTTAAGATGATGGGTTGAAATTCTCCCCTTTTCTAATACCTTCCAATATAGAAAAATGTGAAGTACAACAACAACAAAAAATAATCAAAAGCAACCAAATAAGAAAATGAGCATAAACTAATGCAATAACTTTCAAAACTGGCACTCATGGAAAGAAACAAAATTCTGGAGTGGAACAGAGAGGCTTAATAAGGTCCTGAATAAGGTAGACAACAAAATGCTGTTAATGTGGATTTTTATTAACAATCCCCAAATTGGGAAGAAGTAAATAAGCAGATATCCATATCTTTTTATTCTTCTTACTGGAGAGTAATAAAAACAGCAATTGGGAAGACACAAGTGTAATTGAGAGACTGGGCTTGGCTGGATATTTCTTAAGAAAACAAACTCTCCACAGTTACATACTCAGTTAAAGGACTAATCCAAAATACAGGGTACTCTGGAGATGGAGTAAGCTCTAGTATAGAATATTTAGCAAAATCTTAGAGAATTTAAAACCCAAGTATTCCAAACAAGAATACAAAACTACCTCAACTAAGCTCTATTCTCTCCTCCCTCATGCTATAAAATTGTGTATTGAACAAGAAGCACCCAGTCTGAAAACTACCTAGTTGATACCAATGTACAATTGAGATTGAGAACCATTGGCCTAAGGGAAAAAAAATATAACCACCCCCAAAACCAGCTGCAGCCAAGGTATTCATCCTACAGATGACAGAACTCAAGGAAATTTAGGTATTCTTAAACCAAAGAAAGAAGACAGGAAGACAAAGATTTGGAAAATCTTCTGTGCAACCATTAACATATAGAACTACTGTGGAGAGAGGTCACAAAATAACTGATGTCTGAACTTCAAAAATATTTTGGTCGTGAAAGACAAAGACTGAGTATCTGCTAAACATTAAAGGAGGGTAAAATGACATAACAACTAAATTCAAGGAATGAACCTGGATTGTCCTGGAGCAGTAAAAGACATTAACGAGACAGCTGACAAAATGAATGAAGTCTTAACTATCGCATCGATGTTAAGGTCCTCACTTTGATAATTATACTATGTCTATAAGAGAATTTTCCTGTTTTTATAAAGTACACACTGAAGGATTTAGAGATAAGGAGGACTTATGTCTGCAACTTACTCTCATGCGTTTCAGGACAAAAAAAACTAGACAGGTAAAACATGTATGCGAAAATGTAACATATGAAGAATCTAGGTTTAGAATAAAATGGAATTCCCCGTACTGTTTTTCTGTTTCTTTGTAGGTTTGGAACTATATAAACAAAATTATATAAATAAAAGTTAATAAAAAGAAAGTATTAACACTTGGATAATATAAAATTAATAATATAATTTAAAAATAGAAATGTAGAGTGAAAAGACGGATAGAATTATAATGGTATTATATTAAGGTCTTCATGCTCCATAAAAGGAAGTAAATTAATAATGTTTAAAACTTAAATATATTTGGGAAAGAAAACCAATCTGAGTCCAATGTTTTAGTGCTTTTTGTAAACTTGTTTTGTAAAGATAGAAGAGTCCTTTAAATAATAATACTTGTTATTTGAGAACAATTTACTTGAAGTTAAGTAGTTCCTTCAGATGTTCTTTAGTTTCCTTTTTTCTGTTAAAACCACATAAATAATATTTATAATATTTTCTCATTTTAATAAAATGAGCATAATGAGTCAGCTTGCCTGACTTCTTCATCTTATCTATATACTTTTTTTTTAAATTTCAGAATATTAGGGGAGTACAAACATTTTGGTTACATAGATTGCCTTTGCGTCGCATGTACTTTGTATGCTAAGGTTCATTTCTGTGTAATAAAATACAAAGTTTTTAAAAACTTTTATCTTTCTGATTTTCAGCACTATTTGAATTATTTGAATGAAGCACTATTTGAATTATTTGAATTATTATTTGAATGAAGCAGAATTCATTTTTACACAAAAATGATTTTCTTTAAATAATATTAACGCAAATAAATAAAAAATTTAAAAGTGATAATTTGTGGGTGAAAGGACTATAAGTGCTTGTTACTTTACTCTCTTCTTTGTACTTTTCTGTATTATTTAAATTTATCATATTTAAAAGAAACTAGTTAGTAAGAAATACATACTACAATACAATTTTATAGACACTGTCTTGGAAGTGTGTGTAGTGTGCAGTGGGATAAGGCACTAGGAAGTGGACAGTTCTAAGTAAGGAACCAGGGGGCACTTCCAACGGATGGTGATTCCCTAGCGAGCCCTGCAACATGAGATGTGATGGGTGGATGGAGCTAGGAAGGAATGGGGAATGTGGAAGGAACGTGAGCAAACACTGTTCTTTTGCAGGAACCTGGTGCATAACCAGTGAGGGTGCAGAATGTGTAGGGCAGGGAGTGGGGAGGAGAGGAGGCACGGCTAAATTGGTGGCTGGGAAGGTGGTGCAAAGTAAGACCTCACAATAGAAAATTAGTAACAGGACTCTGGAGGGCTTCGTATGCCACATTAAAGGGCACAGACATTATCCTGTAAGATAATGGGTTTAAGATCAGGCTCTCCAAAGTGAAAACAGCAGTTGGAGGGGTCTCCAGGAGGTAGAGGGAGATGAGGACAGGTAGAGGAGGAAGCAGGGTTCCAATGCCCAATCCAGCTTCAGGAGGAGCAACTCTAAATTTATCTGCTGAGTATATTGAACTTTTATATTAAGAAAGGTTTTATATCAACATGCTCCAGAATCTATACCTCTATGGCCTCTAAGCTCTTGGGCAAGTGAGCTTTTGGCTTGAAGCCTCTTAGAATATTGTTGGACAGATTATATTCCCTGTGCCATGTTGTCATAGGGCTAAATCTGACACAGAGAGAGGTTTTCATAAATAAGATGTAAGTGTTACACTGCAATATTATTCTATGTCAATTCCATTTCCCTCTTACCACAACTTTTCAACCACACTCATCAAAATGAAAGGTGGCAGAGAAAATCTCATGAGAGTAGGGTGGTGCGGATGTTCTGCTCATTCAGCTACCTTGCTTTTTGTGCTGAGAAGTCTGATATTCAAAATATGCCATCAGCAGACTCTTCATTGCCCCTTGATAAATTTTTTTTAAAAAATAAAATATGTGTACTGGATATAAGAATACATGTCCTCATTTTTACTTAATTAGTATGGGAGGAAAGGAAAAAAGGAAGAAATCAATTATTGCTGTTATCTGGCCATTTAAAGCTATTCTGACATGGGGCTTTGATAGAGTGGAAGGAGAACAGCAGATTTGACATTTCTGTCAGATTTTATATCAATTCTGTGTTAGGATTAGATGTCGAAAAGATTATTACTATTTTAACAGCTTCCCAGCACCTTCTTTCCCTCATCCCCCAATACGTGAACACCACATTTCGTGGCCGTGAAAAGCGGAGGGAAGTCTTCCACAGTGGGGAAGAAACGGGACCAGACTTGCAAGTTAGACTCATGACTCTGGCAGTAATGAGGAAGGTTTTTTATATTTTACAGAAATGATACTAGAGGCACAAAACAGATCGCAACAAGATGATAAGGGCCTGGAACGGAAAAACCTCTTCAGAAGCATTTGCTAAATAATAGAAGAAGAGGTGGATGAACGAAAGCCTGAACAGAGGCAGCGGAAAAGGAGAATGTTCAGTTGAAGGGCTGCAAGGTAAGCAAAGAGGTTGGTTACAGGGATGCACAGACTGATGTTGAGAGAAAGACATGGGAGAGAATCTGGGTAACCCCTAGGTTTCTGGCTAGGATCACAGGGCATCATAATGATATCTTTTTTTTTTTTTTAAGATAGGTAAATAAAGGAGGAGGAGAAGGGAAGATGATAAATTCTGTTCTGGATAAGTTGCTTTTGAGATGGACATGGGATGTCTGGCTCAATAGGCTCCAAAGAGAGAATTGAAAGAGCCATCTGGACTGAAAAGAAATATCTAGGACTCGCCAGAATAGAAGGGATAATTGAAGCCAATTACAGGGAAAGAAATTGCCCAGGGATAATGCGTAGTGAGAAGAAGAGAAAAGAATGCCAGGATGCCAAGGAACTTCAATTTTAAGGAGAAATCAGAGAATGAGTCGTCTACAAAAGAGACTGAGCAGAGAAGCAGGCAGCATATTCTACTCCACCCTTACCGCAGTGTTTATTTGTGTATGTGTCTTCTATCCTTTTAGGATTATGCCCTTTAAAGAGCAGAGTCATTAAATATTTTACTCCAAAAATCTAAAATAGTATAAATAATAGATGATAAGTAAATACTTGCTGCCTGTTAATACACTTCTTTTCATTATAATATGTATATTTTGATGACTCTATACAAGTTATTTCCCTATATATTTGGTGGATATACATGTTTATAACTTGTTAAAGTTATCCAATTTTGTGTAGCAGTTCGTTAATTACAAGTATTACCCTTAAATAATTGAGAACAGAGAAATATTAGCCTAACATGGATGAATTTTAGGAACATTGGCCCAAACAATAGGTACAAATAACTTGAGAGAGTATGCATACAATATCAAATAATGCTCAGAGATTTTTTACTTCTTTTTTAAATCACCAGGAAGCAAAGTCATCTCAACAACAACTTGACTACAGATGTAAAATACTCATGAAGAGAATAGGAAAAAAACCACACTTTTCTTCTGTAAAGTTATTTAACATTCTGCACCACTTTTGTAAATTAATTTGTGATTGAAGTAATAACATTTCTACTTATGTATTTTGCATTAATGCAAATATAGATTCTAATATTCAAGAAAATAATTTTACACTGTTAATATTAGCTAACAACTGTTCCGGCTGACCCGAGCTGCCTCCAGGGTGATTTCAGGAGCATTCGAAGAGCCCTCTGCCTCCTCAAATATAGTCCTCACCTGCTCTCTGACTCTTCTGAATTTCTTGTCTTATAAAGTGATTATTAGATTTAAGGATTACAATCTAAACATCCATTACAGAGGTCATAGCAACTTAATTTTTAAATAACAAGTTACGTGCAAATGTGAAATTTCAAAAACAGAGCAACCTTACATTTGAGCACTGTTTTTAGAGAAAATTATTAGTTCTTATAATTAACCCTTGTCAATTATACAGGAAAGTATATTTATATGATCAATTGTTATACCTTTTGCAATTGATTTTCTGAATCTCCCAAGATGCTGATCCTGGCCATTAACTTGTGAGCTTTTTGAGGGTAGAAACTGCATCTTGATCACTTTTCTATCCTGTACTTGTCACTGGTAGTTAACAGAGACTTGCATAGCGAGGAGAAAAAGGGAGGTGGATACACCCACATCTGCCATGAAGGATATGTTACAGAATAGGAAATGGGTAAAGACAAAGGGATGAGGAAATACCAAAAGTGAATGGCCCATAAAAATATCTGATTATACGAAACACAAAAATAATGATGGATAAAAAAATAAGATGTTTCCTCCCTTTGAGAGACTGTTTCTGGGATTCTTCACTAGAAAGGAGGTTTTGTCTTGGCCAGGTTGTTTCCTCCACAAGAGATAAGAGAAGCAGACAATGACGGCAGAAGCTCCAGGGAGTCCTATAACTGATGCATGCTGTTTTCAGAACCAAATACCATCTTTTTGGAATTCTGGCTTCAGAGGAAATTGTTAGAACTAAAAGTACATTCGACATCTTCATTATTCAGGGAAATTAATCCATTATGGCAGATAATATACTCTTTTTTGAAACTAAGGTCTAAATACCAACTGAAGGAAGTTATAAAGATGTGATTTTAGTGAGCATTGTGAGGTTGTATTTTTGCAAAGAAAACTGAGTACATTTAATTTAACAAAAATATTTGGCATCCCAAAAAGTCGAAAGAAAATGTCTGAAAAAGGCCATGCTTTTATCTCATCAAAAAATGATCACATACACCCAAGTTCCACTAAACCTTTTAAAACTGCTATTACTTTTAGTGCAGCAGATATAGACAGCAGAAGAATCCACTTTTGAAATGAGGATTAAGTCTTCTCAATACATTTTAAACCAAATGTATAAAGTAATATTTCAAATATGTGAAATAGAATTTAATTATGTAAAGCAGCATTTTATTTAAAGAAAAAATTCAAAAAACTAATATTAAAATGTGAATGTGATTTTGTATGTCAGGTATATAAACTGTAAAGTAGCACATGCTTTAATGTATATCTTTCTGATGTTTCACACACGACGTCCCTACAGTTGGAGTCACCAGTAGGTGGCAATATATTTGTTTACTATGTCCAGAAATGAGTTGAGGGGGTAGATGGTAATATTGCATGTAAATATATGCAATGGAGATATAAAACACTTTTCTCATACTAATTCAACTTTTTATAAGCAAAATATTAGGATATAGTTATGTAAATTTAAATTTGCATAGTATAAACAAATAGCAAAAAGAGCATTATGCTTAAAACATTAACATTTACATTGCATAAATTTTAATAATGTCCTTGAACAATGTGTTTTCTTGAATTTATTCAGACACAGTAACACACACTAGAACTTGTTTTGATCTAAAGCTTTTTGGGAACTCTCTCTTGTCTGGCATGCTTATGCCTTCTGAAGGCCACGGATGAAGGACCAAAGAATATGCTGAAATCAAACACTGAATATTAGCCCACTGTAGTTGCTTAATTTTTTTATTGAGTACATACAGAAATGTGCACATATAAGTACAGGGCTTGATGAATTTTCACATCAAGCATGCAGATCAAACAATAGAAAATTGCCAGCACCATGAAAACCTTCTCGGGCTTCCCTCTAGCCGCTATGCCCCACCTCCCAAGGGTAACCATTATTCTGATTTCTAACAGCATGGCTTAGGTTCTTTTGCTTATATACCTTATATAAATAGAATCCCACATTATGTATTCTTTTGTGTTTGTTTTCTTTTGCTTAACATTATGCTAGTGAGAGTCATCCATATTATTATACTTAATTGTAGGCCATTCGTCTTTATCGTTAAGTAGTATTCCTTTGTATGAATATATCACAATATTTCTAGTCAACTGTTGATCTTTTGTGTAGTTTCCAGTTTGAAGTTGTTAGCTGCTATGAACATTCTAGTACACATCTTTTGGTGAGCAGGGGTGTGCATTTGTTTGATCTATGTCTGGGAGTGGAATTGCTGGGTCATACGTAGCATATGTCTTCAGCATTAGTGTAAGAGACACTGCCAAACTACATTCCAAAGTGGTTGTACACCACCTTGACTTTTAACCAAACACTTAGGTTTGTTATCTACATGAGCTTC
The DNA here is from genome assembly GCA_963574885.1 of Lepilemur ruficaudatus. Taxonomy (NCBI): domain Eukaryota; kingdom Metazoa; phylum Chordata; class Mammalia; order Primates; family Lepilemuridae; genus Lepilemur; species Lepilemur ruficaudatus. Next base: position 14,629 of record CAUYRT010101176.1, on the reverse strand, counting down.
TCTGATTTACCATACCCCTGATTCAACCTGAAATCATAGGCCAGTTTCCAATTATATAAGACCAAAGTTAAGTCCTATAGAATATATGTACCCCAAATGAATGATTCTTACTTCATTTTGTTGATGTTTCTCTTCCAAACAAATGGATCGAGTATAGCATGTCTGGAGAAATGACGATTCCAGCTATTACTACTCTTAGTGTACATTTCATTTTCTCAGTACTTTCCATATGAAACTCAGGTATTATTATTCTCATTGTATGTGTGAGGAAACCGAGTCTCACAGGGGTTAAATGCCCGAGGTGGAATAGCTAGAAAGGGGCAGTGCAAGGATCCAATGTAAGTCTTTTCTGATTCCAAAGCCCAGAGTCTTCCACGTTACCAAGCGTGTCTCATACATAGTACTATGCCACCTAGTGACTCCTTTCCATGCTGCATGGCTTAACTGGTTCCTTCTGCGCATAGGGGGAGCGCCCTGTGAACCTCTTTGTGGATTGGTTTAGCCATGTTAATTCAGAATGATTGTTTTCTGATAGATTGTTTCCCACAGACTTTCATAATTAAAACATATGTAATATGAAATATAATTTTAAATGTTACACAATCTGTTCTTCATATTAATATATATATGTAGGGATTTGGGACAAAGATACAGAAACAGAAACCATGCTATTCCATTTATTTTGTGTGTTTTTAGTAATGGTCATAATTTCATATTTCAAATATTTCAAGTACAAATGTTTATCTTGTGACTTTGACATCTCTTTCTCTACTTTGAAGATATGAGCAAAGGCAATTGCTATCTGTGACCATGACTAAAAAGATTGTTTTCTTCTTCCTAATTCATTGAAGCTGCATATTGGTTTACAACTGCAGTCTATAGTCACATACACATTTATTGATTGCCATTCTATTTCCCCCATAGAAGTTTCATCCTTTTGCTTAAAATGTATCATTTCACTTGTACATGCCACATTCCAAGCTGCATGTGTATTTTAAGTGTTTCTACTGTACATTGACTCTGCCTCATCTCATCCCATAGCTATTGCTTAAATATCCATCGTCTGTACACAACAAACCTTGTGGACTTTGTTGAAGCAAATAACATTAGAATTCTCCAGTGTCAACACTCTGGCTTCTTTCCATGACCTCAGAGTTGGTATTCCTCTCTTGCTATTTGATTCTAATTATGACTTTAAATGATGCTGGTAAGATGTTCAAAGAATTAGATGTGATTAATATGAAAGGGTCAACTTTCTCATGGACATAAAGTAGATTGCACAGTGTCTTCATTCTATGTGCCTTTACTTTGGTCTGAAATAATTTCTTTTACTTTTTCATCTTTATCATAATTAAGAAATTATACTGAATGCCTACATTTGGTCTAAAAATGAATTGAATTAATTCACTGTGCTGTCATTCCCCCCAAAGAACAAATCTTTGCCCTTGAAAACGTATCCGTTGAGTACCATAGCGTTCTGTCCTTGGCCATGTGCAAGTCACTCTTGTCAGCAATGTTTGGATGAAAGAATAGGAGGAATTGCTTATTAAATTTTGAGGACTCTGAGAAGTGTAGTAATTTTATTATTTCAGGATTAAGATTTAAAATTATTCCAACAGGCTAGAATACTTTACCAAAACAAATAGAATAAAATTTAAAACAGAATCAAGGAGAGTTATGAATTTAACCATAAAGGATTAATTGTACATGTAGAGGATATGGACGACTGCCTTGAAAGAAATTCATATAAAAATTTGGAAGCTTTAGTTCTCTTGGAGCTAAGTATTAGCCAACAATATGAAACAAGTATAGTCTCTCTCAATTTTATTTACTATTATCAAGCATTACTGTGTTTCTACTATTTTACTAGGCAATTTTACATGTTATTTACACAAGATAAATAAAAGCATATCAAATGTAAACTCTTAAACCTTATTTAAAACTAAGAACATAATACGTAGAAACAATTAATTGAACGTATTTATTTAAGGAGTGAAACAATGTATTCTAATGACATTCCTTTCTGAACGTCTAAATAGATACAAGAATAAAATAAAGAACTGTTAGTGTTCTTAGTATTTTCTTTGACTATACTCTCTTAAATTCTATTTCTTCTAGCCATGGTTTTAGTAGTCTAAATCAATTTGTGTTAGCATTTTCTGATACCTAATTTGCCAATGATTTGTATTGTTAAAGAAACATTCCTAGTATTTTACACCTCATCAATAGGTATAAAATAGGAGTGTATTGAGAGTGAATTTTCCCTTAAATTTTTTTTTAACACACAAGTTCTTTGTCAAGTGTTTCATCAAAACTCCAGATTATACACTGAAAAGAATAAAGGAGATTATTCCAACCTGGAAATGTTAATAGTTACTTCCCAGAAGCTCCCTCCAGAAGCTAACTGTTGCTTCTGTCATACTTCAAAGTGTGGGTAAAACTGCACCTGATGAGTGTGAACATGAGTTTGCATCAAATATACCCCTAAGGTAGGTATAAATAATTTATCCGTGGTGAACTGAAGAGACTCATTCAAATGTAGCTGAGATCACTCTCAGGGAGGAACACTGTAGAAATGGCTTATATTCTATATCTTAGATTATAAATGGTGAATCTCACAGAGGCTGATTCAGTGATGTTTCTTTGCTGTTTCTGAACATGATTAAAGATAGTTACTTAAGTTCCACATTACAGTATTAATTCTCTTCTGATTTCCACTCACACGTATTGATCAAACAAAATATAAATGAATCTATTCATAGATCCAGTGGCATATTTGAGAATTTGAGTGAGAAGGTGTTGGAATGATTATAAAATGTGAAAAAGAATGAATTCCTAGCATGAAAAATTTAATAACCAGTAAATATTTTAAGGCATATCTTGTACTCTTATTCAAGAGATTTTTGTATGCACCTTAGAGCAATATGGGGATGGCCCTTAGGGTCCAGTAAATTTGAACCATTTTTAGACAGTTTCTAAGAAGCATTCACAACGCAACCAAAGTTATTCGAAATTGATTTTTTGCACTCTAACATGGACATCCACGAGACGTAAGACTGGAAATAAATTTTTATTGAATTATATCCCTCTTGAATATTTTAAAATTGCATGCAGCAATGGTATTCTCTTTCTGGGATATATAGATAAGCAGGGTCACAATTCCCATCTCTTCGGAATCTACAATGAGCTGCCATAAAGAAATAGCAAGTGAAAGTTAAAGAGACCATGAAAGTTAAAGAGAGTCTAGGTCAGAGATTAAGTCCACCTTTCTAGTTCAGGAGACAAGAGCAAACAATAGCTAGATACTGAAGGTGGTGGTTATGAAAATAAAATATACTGAGACAAAGCAATTTGAGTTGGGAAACCATGAGGGCAGAAGCTGTTTATGAGCTCCTAGGCACATATAGGACATTTTAAAATACTGAGAACATAACATTCGTCCAGGAGCATTCTGTTTTCCCTTACAAAAAAAAAAAAGGCACACATTTTCTCCTCCTACATGAGCTGCATGTTAAAAAAATATATATTTCTTGAAAATTCTACCTTATGTTCACTGTAAATTTTAAATTTTTGTGTATTTGCTGTTAATTTTTCTTTCTTTAAATTTAAATCTCTGAGTTCCTTTGTAAATAAATCTCACACAGAAAGCAATGACAATGTAATCAGGTAAATTTCTACCTTTAGTCAGGTAAACTTTCCTTTTGGAAATATTTTCCTACAAAATTTATGGTGTTGATATTTTTGGAGTTGCACGTTGAATTGAAAACTTTTTCCTGTGTACTAGCACTCCTTTTATAAAAACAAACAGTTTTTACTTTCTTTAGTTAGTTATATATTTGAACATCCTGGAATCAAGGCTCCTTAGGCCTGGAAAGAACATTAAACATTGCATAGCTCACTCTTATATTACTGAATCTTTAGCTTTTTCTGCTAAATATCTGTGTCATTTGAATCAATACTTTAGTGAATGGGAACATATTACCTTTTGAGGAAGTCTATTCTTTCTTAGGAAACTCTGACCTTTTAGAAAGTTCTTATTATTGAGCAAACTTTCTCCAGAAAAATTGGAAGCCATAAAACAAGTGTGGTTTTTCTTCCCTCCTCTTCTTAGTGTTTGCACGTGGCCATCATGACCTTTCTACCTCACCTGTTGAATCTTTTCTTCTTTACTTCTTTCTAGCATCTACAGGTCCTTAGACTGAATATTGTTTTGAATTTCTTTATCATCTTGGTTGCTACTCTTTGGTCATGTCTGTTGATAAATATTACACTAAGTGTGGCATCTATACCTGATCACAATTGTTCAGGATTGTTTTATCCAGAACAAAGTAGAAAGGAACTACCACTTTGTTGGTTCTATTAGTATAGACTAATATACAATTAAACTTTGTGTAGGCATATTTATTGCTGCCATACGTTGAACTTACTATTTGCTAAAAGCCCCTTTTATGTTACTGTTCTGAAGGCACAGCTCTTATCCTCTACTTGTTAGGTGTTCAAGCAAAAATCTACCATTAGTTGCTATGTAACGGGCAATTTGTGACTATCAGATAATCTTTTTTCTCTACTTTCATGTAGTTACTCTTATAAGTGATTGCGTCCATATTTAAGGTTGGAGGCACAGAAAGAATAAATCATTTTGCATTTGTTGGTCTTTTAGTTTTTGTTGCTCAGATTATGATACTCTGTGGTAGGTTAGAAATTTTTTTTAAAAAGCCAAAATGAGCTCATTGAAACACAAACAAAAACACTATGCATTTGAAAGAGTACCTTTAACAAGGTATATATGCCTTGTTTGGACTAAAATTGTAGCTTCTTTGAGATTATATTAAGTAAAAGTTTTGAGGAACTACTTCCTATACTTTACTTGAAGATTTATACAAAGACATTTCTAAAAATAGTGACTGTTATAGAACAAATGCAACTTTCGAAGTTTTAGGACTAGTTTTCTCAAACTCTGGGTCCTAAAGGGCTGAAAGTGGGTGATTTTTAAAAATTTATTTATTTTTGCTCTTTTTATAGTTAAAGAGCTCTTATTCAAATCCTATTAACTTTCTCTTTTATTGGTGCTATTAATTTTCAAAGCCACAAACTAAAGATAGTTCTATCATGTTCATGTATGCTGATTTGATGTTTATGTGTACAACCAAAATAAAATTAATACTTTTAAAGTCAGTGGGGCAATCCAGGGACAGGAATCACTTTTGATTAATTCATTCTTCCAGGATTTTAATTTGTCAGGTAGTTTTAGTATCTGAACTTATCTAGAATATTGCATATATTGGCTAAGAAATACAAGAATCATTCAACATAAAGCACAATTCAAATCATGTAGTCTCATTCTGGCCCAGTGGGATCAATAGCAGCTGGCAACGAATACAGCACATATCAATCATTACCGTAAAGGCCAGATCTGAGAAAAGACTAGGTAAAGAACACATATTTATGAAAGCAAAATTAAAAATTACAAATAATAGCCAAATGTAAGAGGAGTTTTCTATTATATTTAATATTCATATATCATTTTTAAAGTCACATGTAAGTAATAAAGAGCATTTTTAACAATCCTGAAGTACATATCTGTATCCTTGTGTATAATACATCCAGTAGACATCTCTGAGATACCCAATTATTATGTGCTAGACTGACATATTTTCTCTTAAACTGGAGATTTACTTTTTAACCAATAAGAATTGTTTCAGTCCTAAATAAGTACTTGAACTCAAAAGGCATTTAAATTAGTTTGGAAATCAAAGGAGTAAATATAACCACAACATATCAGCATTTTAATTTTAATGCATACTATTCTAATAATTTAATAGAAACTAATGACAACACTCATCACTTGAGTAAAGAAAATATTGCTTCACTTTTACAACGCAGGTATTTTACACAGGTATATTCCATCATACACACATTAAATTTAGATAAAATCAACTATAGTAACTTAGAAAAGGAGAGGAAGAGGTATTTAAACAGGAGCAGGACCTGACATTTCACTCAGTGAGTGTCATCTCTGAGATTTGACTCCACTTTAGTTCAAAGATAGCTCATAATTAAGTGATGCAGTAAAAAAGTGCATCATTTCCAAGAGTCTATTAATGAATTTTTCTTTTTATGTTGCAGACCACTTTTATTTTCCCTATAATAGTATCTCGTACTTACTTAGCACTATATGCTAAATACTGTGTTAAGATTTAAGTATTATTACTATCATCTTGTTTTCAAGATGAAAAATCTGATGTACAGAAGGTCATAGGGTTCTTGTGTAAATTGACCACAAGCAATTTGGCTCCAAAATCTTCAGCCTTAAGCAGCATGTTCACACAATACACAAATTCACATGCACAGGTATACATAAAAACAAAAATGGACTGTGTTTTATTGATCTTTGCATCCTCATAACTACTATAGTAAGACCGCATATTTTGTGCTCAGTAAATACATGGATTATTTTTCAATGACTGATAATAGTAATCATTTTAATCCTATTTTTTCTGACTCCAAATTTAGGAAATACATTTTAAGAACACAATGTAATTTATTGACCCATCTGAAACACTTTTGAGAGAAAGAGTGCTATTAGGAATTACATCGGGACAACAAGGGAAAACTGGGACTGTCCCAGGCCAATGAGGATCAATGTAAGAGTAGAAGACTGAGTGAGGCTCAGGGGTTCAGAGTTTTGTCAAATGGAAAAGCTTGAATAGTTTCTCTGTCTGCAAAGACTATACTTCTGCAACTTTATAACATAGAATCAAAAAATTATAACATTTTAGAACTGAAGAAGACTTTAGAAACTGCTTCGTTATCTATTAGTATTACACATCACCCCAAACTTAGTGGCTTCACAGTATCCATTTGTTTAGCTCAGTATTCTACTGAAGTTCTTATAGTCTAAGCTGGGCTTGGCTGATCTCATTTGGGTTCACCCATGTGCCTGCAGTTAGTTAGCAAGTTGGACTGGAAACTGGGTGGTCCCACATGATCTGACCAAAACCAAATGATCTGGTGATGGGCTGGCTGTTGACTAGGACAATGAGTGTGGGGTGATTGGCTTACATGTCTGTTATTCTCCAGGAGGCTACCTTGAGCTTGTTCATATGTCAGGGTTCCAAGGGCCCCAGGAGAAGACAAGCCCATATGTGCAAGCACATTTCAAGTCTGCTTGCATTATATTGACTATTGTCCCACTTGCCAAAGCAAGGCATATGGTTAAGCCTAGAGTGAATGTAGGCAGAACTATGCAGGGCATGAATACCTAGGGACTTGAGATGAAAAAGCAGTTTATTTTCAGTTCAGGTATATCTATCCCTCAGCAACTAGTGTGGCACTTTGTGGTATTGAGAACCCAGAATTAGCTTGAGTGCTACCATGTGTGGCCTTAATCTCAGGGTTCAGGATGTCAGCATCTGCTCCACCCAAAGCACAGAAACAGGAGTGAGGGGAGGCAAATGGTCCAATTGCATTGTCTCTTCAGGAACATTCCCCAAAGCTCTCACAAGGTACTTCTCACATTCTCATCTTTATCACATCTCTTTTCATAATATTAGACAAACGTAGTCACAATGCCACAACTAATTTCAAAGGAGTGTAGGAAATATAGTCTTATTCACAGTGGTCATGTGCTCAGCTAAATATTCTACTAATATGGACAGAGATACGAAATGGATTTTGGAGATTTTAGGAGATTCTGCCACATACGGCTCCTGTGATTCATACATATGCACCAATATAAGAAAATTACGTTTATGTACATATCATAAATTATAAAATAATACAATTGTTTTTTCTCAAACATTGTAATGTTTCTCTTTTTCAAAAAATAGTTAGAGGCCAGTTAAAATTTACCAAGAAATACTTGAAAAAATAATAATCACATTTAGAAACAGAATTTTCCATTTGTTTAAGTTCAGAAACTGATTTACTATTCCTGTTTTATATTTCAAGAATTCTAGGTTACATCTGTATTCCAGTGATTGAGGCCATTCTTTCATATTTTAATATCACTTAGTCACCCAGAGCACCATGTATGTTATCAATCTCAAGGTAAGGGTGGAGATGGAGAGAGAGAGAGAGAGAGAGATTTTCTTTAAGTTAGAAATAAATACGAATCTAGAAAATTTAACTCATTTATTCATCCAAGATGATTTTACTGGAAGAGTGACAATCTCTTGAATCTCTTGTTATCTAGTTTAAAGCCTTTTATATCCATGGTGTAGGTCATATAAACAACAGAGGGAATGCAAGATGAGTCACTTCATCATTTTAATATGTACAGTGCCTGATGTAACCGAGTTTTACAGTAACACTTTGACAGTGTGTATTTTTAAAAGCATCTTTTACAAAAGTCTCAAAGCACTTACATTTAAAACATTAAAAGCTCAAAAGAAAAAGTTAGAAATCTGAAGCAGTGGGAAGTCTAGATCAATTTGGGAGTAATTACTTCAATTATTTCTAATAAAATCATTTTGTATTAAGTGAAAATAGTTTTAAGTTTTAAACATTCATTGAGGATTAAGAGTGGCAGGCTAAAGCCTTTATCTTTCCATAAAAAATGAGCCCCATTATGCTATATTGAGTTAATAGACTTTTATAGGTTTTTTTGAGATAAAGCAAAGTATATAATTGCTTATACTAATCAAGAAGGAAAGCCAAATCTATTTTTCTTAAGTGTAATCACATTGCAACAATCAAAAAGTGAGAATATGGATGATAAATTCTTTCCAATGGTCAAAAATTTTGTGATGTGATTCCATTCCAAATTTTTTACCCCTGTTGTGATACTCTCTACCTTCATTTATTTGGGAATGATCCTTGGACTTAATTGTGGTTTAAGAACACAGATTCTGAAGCCAGTTTCAAATCCCAATTCAAAAATCATTAAGATATGTGACCTGGAGCAAGTAACAAACTTTTTGTGCCTCACTTTCCATCTCTATATAATAGAAACAATAACAATATCTATCTAATTGTGTTGTTGTCAGGATCAAGGAAGGTAATATATTTAAAGTACATAAAACAGTGTCTGTCACATAGTGAGTGTTATTTGAATGTAGCTGTTGTTGCTATTATCTCTAAAGTTTCTTCCAGCTCTACTGTTTTATGATTCTATTATCTTCTCTATGATATTCTTTATATGGAAATATAAGTCATTGATAGATTCTTTGGGTTTTAATGAATTTTATAGGCATTGACACCATGCTTCAAATAATGTAACAGCTTATGATTTGTAATATGTGCTATACACAGTGAGAAATTAGTTTTAATAGAGAACCTTCTAGAAAGGGTAATGCTTAACTGGAAAGCCTATTTTGAATTTGTAATAGTCAAGTGAGATCCACAAGTCCAGGTACTTTTCTGTAACAAATATGTCATTTCCCCCACCAGCTTCAAATATATACGTATACGTGAATGTGAGTGTGCATACATCTATGCTGTTCAGTGAAATGTAAATCAAAATTTCTAATCCTTCCTCAATGAGGAGAAACTGGTAGAAATCCTTAGCCATGAGAGGAGGACAGGAGAAATGTCTCTCTTCTGGAACAGCCCAGGTGTATCTCTCTGAGGAGATTTTTTTCTCTTTGTGAGCAGTTCAGGTTCTACTAATAATTTTTTATTGCTTCCCAAAGCACCCTTGTGCAGATGTTAGCTGAGTATCTGTGTAGTTGTAGCACAATTTAATTATAAATACAGAAATTTTCCAGCCACTCAGTCTGACACTATTCAATATTAATGCAGAGATTTTATTAATTTTGTTTCATTACGCTGGATATTTCTATATTTAAGGAGGCTCCATTTTACCTCATTTTCCCTCTAAAGTATTAAGTAAAATCTGCCTTTTCCTTGGTTAGAATATCTAATTGCAGAATATGTTCATTCTTAACTCTGTCTCTCTTATAGTTCTGATGTTGAACCATGCATATGTATCATTTATTAAAAAAATTTTAATCAATAATTTAAAAATACAAAAAGAAATGAAAAGATATTTCCTAAATCAAGGACTTTGTCTTAATGTATAAGGTAGTTTTAATAAAATATAAATATTAAATGAAGTTTTAATAAAAATGTCCCCACTCAGAGTTTTATATTTAACTATTTTATTCTCACTCTCATGTAGTCCATACTATCTTCAGTATTTTCCCAAATTAAGAAAAAATTAAATTTCATTGTGTACGATAAATTTCCTTCACTTTTGCAAGAAAGTTATCTTATACATCAGCTGGGTGTTTAGGCCACAGAGTGGAAGCATAACTTGATTTTCCATTCAGTGACAGCAGAATTTAAAAGATGCCAAATTCTTTCCCAATGAAAAATAGATCCCCATGAGGCTGACACAATGTCTGAAATTTCCACCATTAACATTGCTCCTTGAAGGCTTTGTGGAGACATGCATTTTAATTAGGTTAAGGCATTATATTTCCCGGGTAAATTATTTGCTACCCAACATAATAGCATGTATTTTTCCATCTTATTAAGACTCATTAACACACAGCAGAACCCTGAGGAAATGACATGAAATAGAAAACAAGTATATATTAGAGAAATGAAGAGGTAGAGAAAGGTCAGATTCATGAGAGTCGCCAGGTTCCAGGAGGCATTTCTGGACCCAAAGGAAGCATCATGGAGTTTCAGGAATCTCTTACGGTTTCTCCTAAACTCTTCACTACATTATTTTGGTTGGAGCTTTCCATCATTTTGTTTTAAATTTTTGTTTTTTTTTTTTTTTGATTGTTTTGATAACTGACTCTCTAAGACAAGAGCCACCCCAATTGGATGTGACCTTGTATTACCTCTATTATGGTAAACCATGATATCAAATTGTCATTCTATCCTGGTACGGCTGCAGGACCCTATTTTTTTCCACACATATCTGCAAATTTCCATGAACACTTTATTTAAAAAACCCAAAAGCACAAAACTAAAAAGCAAAAACAATAAGCAAGATGGCAATAACACAACAATTTATGGAACCCTGAACATGAATGACAAACACATGAATTTTTTATAATGAACATGAAAATAATATAGACTCACATTTTTGTCTATTTCATTAAATATTTTGAAAACATTCCCAATTAAAAAAATAAAATAAGATAAAGCCATCAAATACCTAAGAACTCAAGAAACTAGAGGACAAACAAAACAGAACATACACATAAACACACACACACACACACACACACACACATATGAAGAGCTGAAGTCCAGAGGAATAAATTTATCTTAGAGCTGCAAAACTCCTAGGTGCATTTTGTAACCTCTAAAGCAAGAGGTTTGCATTTTACCTAACTATGAAAAAAGTTTTTGGTTCCAGGTAAGGTGACAATTGAAACTAAGTTTTCTGTATAGGATGGAATTTTTGATAGGTTTTACCCTCAGTAAAAGTGTGGACTAGTGACATCTAACTCACCAAGAAAGTGAGAAGACAAGGAAACTTCCCTGTCTTGGCTTGGGGTCTAAGTGAAAAAAGAATTATCTTGGAAGTGGTAACTAAAGGCCAACTCTCAGGGAGGTTTGTGATTCAACATTAAACTATCTACATTACACAGAAAATCTCAAGCTGAAAAATTAACGGAAAATGACGTGATACTTATAGCATTCTCGAAAACTGGGCAGAATAACACTTAAATTCTCTCTAAAGGAATCACATTAGGCTAAATGGGTTTTATGAATGTAAGGATGATCCAGTGTTGGAAAATCAATCAAGATAATTCCCTATTGAGAAAACCACATGATCATATCAATTAATGCAGAAAAATCATTTGACAAAATCCAATATCCCTTCATGGTCACACTCCTGGGAATCTAAGAATAAAAAGATACTTTATAAGACCCATAAAAGACATGTACAAAATATTCCTAAAGCTAACAAAATACTTAAAGATGGAACATTGAATGTTTTTCTTTCAAGATTACTTAGTGCTTTGTCTCTTACAGAAGACAAGGGTATCCACTATTACCATTCTTATCCAACATTATACAAGAAATCCCAGCTAATGCAATAAGGAAAGAAAAAGAAATCAATGGCATATGGGTTGGAAAATAAAAAAATAAGAGTCTCTCTATTCACAAATAACAAGATTGTCTATATGTAGAATTCCAAGGACTCTGCAAAACAAAGCAAAACAAAACTAGTACTAATAAGTGAGTTTCCAGTGCTACAAAATACAAAGTAAACACACAAAAAATCAATTATAATTCTTTTTTCCAGCAGTGAACAGTAAGAAACACATTTTTAAAAATATTATTTATAGTAGCTCCCCTCAAAAGATATAGTTAGTTAAATATGTAGCCAACCATATAGAGGACCTGTATGCTGAAAATTATAAAATGCTATGGAGAGAAATCAAAGACCTAAATAACTGAGGAGGATTATACTGTTCATGGATTAAGAGACTTAGCACAGTGAAGATATAAATTTTGTTGAAAATAATTAGGAGCAGATTAGATGCTGCAGAAGAAGAGAGTGAACTTGAAGATATAATAATACAATCAATCCAAAATAAAGGAGAAATAAAACTTGCAAAAGAATGATCAGAACTTCAGTGATCTGTGGGAAAACACAAAGTAATATACTGTTAACTGAAATTCCAGAACAGAGAAAGATTGTGGGGAAGGAAAATATTTGAAGAAGTCAGATCTGGAAAAAAGAAGAAAACAAAATGTAATCATGAATCCATACTCATGAATTTCATATCAGAATAGATCAAATCAAATTGATGACTACTAGCAATAAAGAAAAGACAAGAATGACTATAGATTCACCAGGAGAAACCATGAAAATCAAGAAACAAAGGAATAACATCTTTAAAGTGCTGAAGGGGGGAAAACACCTAAAATTTTTACCCAGAAAAAATATATTTCAAAACGAACAGGAGTTAAAAATTTGTTTAGGAAAACATGGCATCTGAGAATTTATTGCAGCATACACTCAATACAAGAAATATCAAAGGAAACTCTTCGTAATGCCGGAAGGAAACTTGTATGTGAGCGCAGGAATGAAAGAACTTCTTCTCATTTTAAAATTTCTATAAAATCTAGTTGCTTAAAACAAAAATACAAATAGTTTATTGTGGTCTTCATAACATAGAAGTAAAATGTATGAAAACAATAACAAAGGATAAGGGGAATAAATAGTAATATATTGTTGTTAGCATATTATATGTGAAATGATATTATTTGAAGGTAGATTGTGCTAAGTTACATATTATAAGCCCTCAAGAAAACCTAAGAAAGTCACAAAAAGGAGTCTTAGCTAAATAATCAATAGTAGAGATACAATGGGATGATGAAAAACACTCAATCCAAAAAACAAATGTAGGAAAAAAAGGGAGAGAAACAGAGAACATACTAAACAAATAGAAAACAAATGGCAAGATGGTAGATTTAAACCCAACTATGTCAGGGATAGCATTAAATGTAAATGATCTTAGCACATCGATTAAAGGACAGTGATAAACAGACTGAATAAAAATGCAAACTCAAATATCTGTACTCTATGAGAAATTAATTTTATATATAAAAAACAGGTGTATTAAAAGGAAAATGATAGAACAATATACACTATGAAAGGTACAAAAGGATAGATTGGCTAAAACACAAAACTGACTTAAAAACAAAGTATGTTACCAGGGATAAAGAGGGAACATAAGTATTCATAGCAGAATTATTTATAACTGAAAGCTGAAAATATCATAAATGTCCATCAACAGGTAAATGGATAAAAAATTGGTATACCTATACAACATATCAATACAATAAAAAGTAACAAACTATTGTTGCATGCAACAATATGAACGTGTCTCAGAAATATGCTGAGATAAAGATGTCAGATATAAAAAAGTATACACTGCATGATTCCATTTATCTAAAACTTTAAAAACTTCAAATATAATATGTTCTGACAGAGAGCAAATTAGTGATTTCCTGGGTCCAGGGTTGAACAGCGGGGAGGGAATAGACAGGGAAGGGCACAAAGAAGTTTTTTCAAAGTGATAGAAATGTTATATCTTCATTTTGGTGGTAGTTGCATGAGTGTATAAACCTATCAAATGTACACTCAAAATACATTTATTTTATTGCATTTAAACCATATTTCCATACATTTATTTAAAAGAATGAATTAATGATCATAGGAGTGAATGAAAAATCTGAAGCAATATAATTCCTGAAGATGTATAATTGAAAACAATTTCTAAACATAAAAGGTATCAAAGCAAATTCATCATTCAATGATGTATTCAAACTTAAGTAAAAATTGGAATTTTTGAGAGGCATATAGTTGATAATTCTGTTCTGAATAGCAATGGTTGATAACTGTGAAAGTTAGAATAGTGGTTAGATTGTATGGGTGTTATGAGCAGGTCAAAAAAGCTTTGCTTCCCAAAAAGTGTGGGCAGAGTACTACTCAGCTGTAAGAAACAATGGTGATATAGCACTTCTTGTATTTTCCTGGATAGAGCTGGAACCCATTCTACTAAGTGAAGTATCCCAAGAATGGATAAACAAGCACCACATGTACTCACCAGCAAATTGGTTTCACTGATCAACAAACACCTAAGTGGACATATAGGAGTAACATTTATCGGGTGTCGGGCAGATGGGAGGGGGGAGGAGGGGATGGGTA
>CAUYRT010101175.1:0-56209 GCA_963574885.1 Lepilemur ruficaudatus | reverse complement strand
ATGCCTGTAGTCCCAGCTACTCGGGAGGCTGAGGCAGGAGGATCGCTTGAGCCCAGGAGTTTGAGGTTGCTGTGAGCTAGGCTGACGCCACGGCACTCTAGCCTGGGCAACAGAGTGAGACTCTGTCTCAAAAAAAAAAAACAAAAACAAAAAACAACAATAACAACAAATACAATTTACTAACGTGCCCTTCTGCACTCTTTGGGTTTTATCAATTTATTTAGTCTTCATAAAGACCCATTATGCAGGTACTATGATTGGCCCCATTTTATAGATGAGGAAACTGAGACAGAGAAGGGAGGCGACTTGTCCAGAGCCACACAGTTAGAACGGCAGAGGGGAGCTGAAGCGCAGGCAGCAGAGCCCTCAGCCCTAACCACCACGCACGCATACCTCGGGGTGAACAGGGACTGCCTGTCATGAGAGGCAGAAGTCCTGGGGCTCAGCGTATGTCACTGGTGGGCCAGCGTGTCGTTATTTAAGCTAATGGATCACATAGAGACATGAACACTTCAAAAATAGACGATTTCTGCAAACAAAATACTACAGAATAATAGAAGTAGAATATTCGAGGAAAATAGAAGCAGGAATTATCACAGAAAAAGAAAGGCATCCCAGAAGCTGTAGGAACAGATACAGACAGCCTGAGAATACCGGAGACAAAACAACAAACAAACAAAACCTTGTAAAGCTCAGACATAAGATCTCAAAGCCACATGGCATAGAGACAAAGAGCCCTGAACTGCTCATTCAATTCCTCGGCCCTACATGACCATCGCGCTTAATACCCAAGGCCGGCAATGACGACCCAGGGCAAGAATAAATTGAAACGTATTCAAGGGACTGTAAGGCAAGAAGATTGCTACTATGTTGTGGGAATATTGTCAGAATGAGAAAACACTGTGTATTTTGGGAAGTTTCATTTATGTATGACACTTCACCACCTGATGAGGCCAGGTAAACAATCCTGCACGTATCTTTCCATTTCCATGTAATATGTAGATTTTTTTATTTTGAAGTAATTTTAGACTTCACAGAGAGTGGGAAAGAGTTTGGGAAGTTGGCGAATACCCCTCACCATATATAACCACAGTACAGTAATCAAAACTAAAATTAACTCTGGCACAACACTATGAACTAAACACAGACTTCATTCCGACGCCCCAGTTCCCCTCCGGGTCCCTGTCCTGTCCCAGGTGCGCTGCATCTGGTGCTCTCGTCCCCTCACTCCCCTCTAGTCTGTGGCAGTTCCTCAGCCTCTCCTCGTCTTTCGCGACCTTCACACTTTGGATGCGTCCCGGCCGGGTATCCGGTAGAACGTCCTCAGCTGTGGACCCGCCTGATGCTTTCTCACAAGAGAGCTGAGGTCTGGGATTCGGGGCAGGACTGCGCAGCGGAGCTGACGCGCCCTTCCCAGCACAGCCTCCCGGGCGCGTGATGCGCGTGTGTCTGGCTAACATGGGCGCTCGCTTTGACTGTCGGCAAAGGTGGGGTCTGCTGGGTTTGCCCACTGTGAAGTTACTGTTCTTCCCTTTATAACGAATACATATCTGGTGGGGGGAGATGGCTTGGAGGCCGTGCAGATACCCTGTTTCTCCTTAAACTTCTGCCCGCCAATGCTAGAAGTCCCAGACAGATCACGCTTGCAGCAGTCCTGTGCTGTCCTAACGGAGATCTTCTATTGCTCTCATTCATTCTGGAATTCTTCCATGAGGAAGAGTTGTCAATTTATATTTGACTTGCTTTCTCCTCAATGAAGGAAACACACACACACACGACTAAAACTATAGGTAAAACTTGAAAAGTACTTTTTAAAAAAACTTATACCTTACATCCACATTTCAGAGCCAGCAGTTAGACTATTATTTAGTTTTATAACAGCTTTATCAAGTTATAATTCACATACAATTCACCCATTTAAAGTGTATAATTCAATGGTTTTCAGTATATTCACAGGGTTGTACGACCATCATCACTACCAATTGAGATTAGCATTTATGACAAATACTTAATTTCTAAACTTAATATGTATGAGTGTGTATATATAAAATATAAACCTATTATTTTTTCAGTTTCTATAATGAACTAGAAGGCTCCCTACTTCCTCAAACTGGGCTGACTGAGCTTATTCATAATGCTCTTACATACAAATAACACGTAGATAAAAGATGTGATCATTTATTTAGGGTCATTTTAAAAAAATCACAGCAATTGCCACAAAAGGATGGTTCCTGGGGATAGTGACCTCAATGGGGAAGGATAAATCTTTCAAAACAGGACAGGTCCTCTCTGAATTGTCCTTACGTGGGCAAATCCACATCATTGGCTTCATTACTGACTCATAAACACGTGGAAACACCCCGTGGCCGTGCAGCCCAAGGTTCTGAATAATGACAGAGGTAAACTCATGAAGACAGGCCAAGCAGGCATGTTCCCAGGGAGGTCTTGCGGAGACAAAAGCAGACGCTTTCCAGCTCAAGTGGTTCATTGGTCAGAACCAACGCAGTGAAAATCATTCCATTTTTGGTTTTCATTTCCTTTTTCTTCACGAAGATGCTGGGAAAGCAGTTTTTATGGACATGTGGAGTTGTGATACCTCCGCTGCCCACAGCGTTACAAGAAGAGGGTGGCAAACACCTGCTGCAGGGTTGAGGCCACATTAAGCAGCCACGGTGCTGTGCTCCTGTGTTGTGTTCATGACGTGGTCACATCAGAGAGCATCCATCTCCACAGCAGCGACCAAGTGCAAAAACCGTAAGAATCTCCCTCGAATCAGAACGAGGGGAAGTGGGACTTCCCCAGAGGGTCAGTGACCTCTTGCAGGCAATTCAGAATTGTCCCTTGGCCTCCTCCCGTCCTCTGCTCCCACTGTGGCCACATCGCTCGCTCTGCATGGGTTAAAGGGATGCACATCCCCGAGTGAACCGAGCTTCCACTCCAAATCCGGCATTTACGGGCATTACTCCAGCTAATCTTCAAGCAATCCTGGGAGGTTTCCTCCTCATCACTATCTCACTGATGAGGAAAACTGTGGCTTAGAGCAGCAGGACCCAACCTTATTGGCACCAGGGACTGGTTTCACGGAAGACGATTTTTCCACGGACCGGGGGCGGGGGACATGGTTGTGGGATGATTCGAGCGCACTGCATTTATTGTGCAGCCAGACCTCTCTGCTAATGATAATCTGTATTCACAGCGCTAGCATCACCGCCTCAGCTCTGCCCCAGATCATCAGCATTAGATTCTCACAAGGAGCGGCAACCTAGAGCCCTCCATGCACAATTTACAGTAGGGGTTGCACTCCTGTGAGACTCTAACGCCACCACTGATCTGGCAGGGGGCGGAGCTTATGCGGTGATGCAAGTGATGGGGAGCAGCTGTGAATACAGATGAGGCTTTGCTCGCTCGCCTCCTGCTGTGTGGCCCAGTTCCAACGGGCCGCAGACCAGTACTTGTCCACAGCCCAGGGGTTGGGGACCACAGGCTTAGAGAAATTAAGTGATTTCACAGTCCCAAAGCCAAGGCTCTGAGCAGGACCTTCTGTTCTAAGTCTCACTCAAGCTGCTTTCCCCGCCACCAACACACGGAGCCTTCGTCTGCAGTGCTTGCACCTCGGCGCCCTTCTGACTCCTCCTTTCCCCGCCCCAAGCCCAAGAGGTGTCTCTGCACACTCAGGCTCAGAGGGTGAGCGCCTGGGCTCAGGCAGTCTCTGTCCCCCACTATGCGTGTCAGGGCCTTCCTGCTGAGAACCTCTCACTGCTGGTCACCTCAAGACACCAAGATGTGGGTGTGGAAAGTGTTCCCTTTGACCTATGGCTTCAGGGCCAAAGCTCTTGGCCTATGACATCACTATCATCTCCTGGTAGGTTGTTGCAATACTCAGCCTGTTTTACATTAGATAAGAATTTTCCAGCTATGAACTGGTAGATAATGCAAAGACATGCAGGACACAGGCTGGGCAAAGTGGCACACATCTGTAATCCCAGCACTTTGGGAGGCTGAGGCAGGCTTGCTTGCAGTCAGGAGTCCGAGACCAGCCTGAGCAAGAGCAAGACTCCGTCTCTACTAAAAATAGAAACATGAGCCAGGTGTGGTGGGGCACTCCTATAGTCCCAGCTACTCCAGAGAATAAGGCAGGAGGATCCCTTGAGCCAAGGAGTTTGAGGTTGCAGGGAGCTATGATGATGCCACTGCACTCCAGCCCAGGGGACAGAGTGTGACCTTTTCTAAAAAAAAAAAAAAAAAAAAAAAAAAGACATACAGGACACACATGCTTCACAGACATCACGCTGGTTCTAAATAGGTCTGGCTCCACAGAGCTTATATTTCTGTGTGTGTCACTGAGGAATTAAAAAGCCAAAAAAGAAATTACAATTACCTATTACATGTCAGGCACCAAGCTGGACACTTGGGAAATACCTAAGTTATTTAACGCATGGTCCCTACATTCAAAGAGCTCACAGAAAGGCGCAGAGGAAACGAAGATTTAAGATAGCGCACGTTCCAGCCAAGGGCCGCAGACCAGAGGAACTGGAGCGGCAGGCAGAGCAAACTGGGGGAGCCGGGCGCTGGCACAGGGAGGAGCTCGGAGGGAAGGGGAGGCCACGGGCAGTGCAGGCAAGAGGAACAGCAGGAACAGGACACGCACGTACCCATTCGGTGTTCACCGAACACCCTTTCTCTAGTTTCTTGGTCCTTGCCACGAAACTCCTTCCACCAGATGAGAATTCCCCCAAAAGGTCTCACTCACAAAGGTCTCACTAGCCCTGCAAGGTGCAGCTTGGAAAAAAAAAACACATCTGTGCCCAACAGGCCTGAGAATGCTGCACAGCACACCCCGCTCCAGAGACCAAGATATGTCTATTAGCGGACTAAAGGCTCTGAGAACTCCTGCAGTAAAGAAACTTTTTCAATGTTGTTTAACCCAGAATTTCCCAAATTTACTTGACCACCAGAGCCCTTTTTTATACTTGTCACCTATTTCCATCCCGAGAAACCACTGTGCAAAGGCACACACCTCAGGAGACACTGCCTTGTGCCAGGGCCCTGTAGCTAGGCAGGAGAGGATGGGGATGCGGGGTGGTGACAGAAATGCCCATGGGAGTACACTCTCGCTGGACGAGGCAGTGGCAGTGACCATGGAAAAGCAGCCTATTGTCACAAGTGTCAACAGAGCCTGGCACAGGATCATGAGGAACCAGCCGGTGACGCCACCTCGCTGGTCAGCTAACCTCAGTGCAGACAATATTACTACAGCAACAAACCAGTGACATACACGTGAGGCACTGCCAAGTCTGCAGGATAAACCTACCCAAAGAACACAGGAGCATGCTCCTGGCATTTCACATGTCTATCGGTCAAAAACTCTTTCTCGAGGGGACGTCTCATATGCCAGATTATAATCTATATTGTCTGTAAAGCAGACTTCAGCCTTCTCTTTTCTTTTCAAATTTAGGATTACGGCTCACGACGGCTGGCTCCCAGTCACCCAGCACTTACCATTCACAGGGCACGTAGACACCCGCCCTCCCCCGTCCCAGGGAAGGCAAGATTTCAAGAGGCTCCCAGAGGCGGCAGAGCCTGAGGGGAAACCCAGGCTTCCGCCTTTCCGTGTTCCTTCCTCTCCACTTGTGGAATCCAAATAATTCTAGCTTTCTGGGACAGCCCTCACCTCAGATATCCTATTATCCTTCCCAAACCATCAAAACATCCCAGAAATCATGCTTTGTGATCCAACTCATCTTTCCATCCTGGAATGGGGCACAAAGATCTTTTTGTTTTGTTTGGCTCAAATTCCTTTGGGTAAACAGACAACAGATCATGAGATTTTCAGAAGACTTTCCATGATTCTTTGGAAAATCTATATATGGCAATAG
This sequence comes from Lepilemur ruficaudatus, assembly GCA_963574885.1. Taxonomy (NCBI): domain Eukaryota; kingdom Metazoa; phylum Chordata; class Mammalia; order Primates; family Lepilemuridae; genus Lepilemur; species Lepilemur ruficaudatus. The sequence continues at coordinate 50,333 of CAUYRT010101175.1, read as the reverse complement.
AATATGCTAAATAGTTCTCGTCCGTCCAGATCAAAACAAGTATACATAACTAGAACAAGAAACGTTCTTTCGGGGGAAAGAAAACCTTCTTAAGGCAATTTAGCACAGAATCGCTGTCACTCAATGCAAGTATGTAATATGGTGAACTTAGCAACAGCATCTTCGAATGGATAGAAACACACACATACTCTAAAACGGCAGACAAACACAACAAATCGTTCATTTTTGGCTTTATTCTCTACTTAAATACAGCTCAGTTTGCAGCCTAGGAGAAACAATTTCTCCCCGAATAATAAATCCATATTTGGACAGCCATGCTATTGCGCTCCTCCCACACCACCTCCCTGCCCGTGCTCAGGAGCAGCCTCCAAGCGAGGGCTCCTCTTTCTGATCCCTGCAAACCATCAGCCAAGCAAGGAGGCTGTCTCTGAAGTTTGTAGGCAATCAGGAAGCTTCGGCTATATTATTATATTCAGTTATTCAACTCTAACTGTTACGCATGTGCCAGGAAGAGCATGGGAAAGAGAGGGTATAATACCACTCTCACCCAGGGGATGGTTCTGCCCTCCCCAGGGGACACTGGGCGATGTCTGGAGATGTTTCTGGGTAGCACAGCTTGGGGAATGGGTGCTCTTGGCATCTAGTAGGTAGAGGCCAAAGATACTGCTGACAGTCTGAGTGCACAGGGCAGCCCCCCACAGCACAGGATTACCTGCTCCAAAATGTCAACAGAGCCAAGGCAAGAAACCCTGCATTACATTAACAAGGCACACAAGGAAAATGATATATGAGTGCTGTCAATAGACCTGAACGATAACTGCCAAAAGTAACTGTGTGATAGGCACCATGGGTGCCAATACAGCAAGATAATGTGGACCCTCCAGCTAATTGCCACACTCTGAAGACTGTTAAGCTCAAGCAGCATCAGCCAGCGTTCAAATCTGTTAATGAATGTGGGTAAGTGGGAATGTACTGGATTAAAGCCGTAACAACAGGCCATCATTCCAATATATTGTTTTGTTATCTGAGAGCACAAAATAGTGAAGTAGAACTGTTATTACTGTCTCTCTCTCTTTTTAAAAATGGAAACAGCAAATATTTAAGCTGTGAAAATACACAGAAAGTACAAGTGGGGGGACTAAATCAAATGTGAGCACTGAGGAACAGCTCAGAAACTGGAATGATTTCACACGCCCAAGGCCGGCCGTGTTAATTCCTTCGGAGTTTATTATGACATAAAGTCAGTCCAGAAATGGGCACTGCTAGACAGCCGCCAGGAGGTCTCGCTTCCAATGATGGAACACAGGGTTCTCGGGAACCTGTAGTCATCCTTTTGGTGAGCTACATCACAAGATTTATCCACACCAACAAAATTTAAAGTAATCATAAAATAGTGGATTTCAAGTGATGTAGCAGTATTTGAGCAAGCGGTTCCTGAAATCAGATATAAACTAGCTCTTGGCACCAGATGCAAAGAGAGCCAACTTTACTGTCATTTAATTGTTAGCTTGCAGAGATCTCAAAAGGTGCTGCAGGTCACAGAGAGATAAAATAACTAATAATTCAAGTGTGAAGCATCTTTATGCAATGCAGCAAGGAAACGGAGGTGCGCAAATGTCAAAAAGCAAGGATGTTAAAAATGTAAAATGCTTCTAACTTTATAGTAAATTTAAAAATTATGAAAACCAAATCAAAGGCCATTCCAAGTCATCTGCCTCAGACCTGGAGGCTGGTTATTATTTCACATGTTCTACTGCAGAATTAATAAAGTTTTAGAAGTAGGAAAAAAAAAAAACTAACCTTAAGGTTATCAAAGGTTCTGACAGTCTGCGCCAGGTCACTGGCACTCCCTGACGATGCTGTCCCCTGTGCCCTAGGGCCTGAGGACACCTGTGAGCCGTCAATGACCTCAAAGCCAGAAAGCAAGGCCTCTGCACAGCTGCAGCGAGACTCCTTGGCTCTCTGACCCGATATCAGGTATGTCTTCAAACCTACGATGGATAAAAATTACAATCAGCACAGAGTGAAACCACCGTTTGTTGACACACAGCTCAATCTTACCCTCTAAGGAGGACACGCTCTGGAAAGTTGAGAGTAGAGTGAGAATGTGAATATCTCATATTTTACGATGGGCTTCCATGATCTTCTCAGACAGCTGTAGCCTCAGGGAGACCATTTGCCTCCAAGATACACCGTTTACTCACATTATGTTTCCTTGGAATAATGGCTGCATGTTTTGCCTTCAGGGCTAGAATGAGCATTAAAAAGTTCCTCCGTGGAAAGGCCACGTGACCTCTCTGTGAAGGCAGCAGAGCAGACTGGTGGTGAGCTCTACATACTGCTTGGGTTTATTTTGACTGTAAACACCAGTCCCTCACATTTACGACGGTCAGTCTAGATGTAAGGGTGACCTCGTATCCTGATCATCTTACCTGTGTCATAGAATGCAAACCAACCACGAAAAGACCACACTGTGGATCAACAGAGGTAACTAAAACCTCCCTTGATGCAGATCTGCGGAGTGTCCATTTTCTACTGGATCTGGACATTCGTTCCAGGAACGCTCAGCTTGTGTTAAGCTGAGGTCCACGTGCATTTTATTCTCTCACAAAATCTCTATTTAGAAAAAAGTTGGTCAAATGGACAATTAACCTATATTTTTACGATTCTCACTGAAGGCTGAAATGACACACTGATACACGCTACGCCGTTTAGCAGCTGTAACAGGCAGGTGGGGCTTTGCTCTGGTTATTAAGAACTATCTGCTGGGAAAATACTAAGGAGCAGCTTTTCCAGGAAGAACTCAAGGAATTTTTGAAAAAGAAGCAAACTTCATTTAAAGAAAGCCATCATTAGTCCTTACTGGAATTTAACCAGACAGCAAACGTTATCAAGGGAACGACAGTGTAATTTATTCAACAAACATCTTATTTCGGGCCTGGTGTATGCTACACACTAACGATAAAATCATGTACAAAACAGAGTCCCTATCTCTGAGTTTATCCTCCAGCAGAAGGTCACGATGAAAGCTCTGAGAAGGTGCAGCACGGAAAGATCCAATCAAGAGGTGACGTTAGGTCTACACCAGATTCCAGTGCAGGTTTTTACACTTGGTACACATTTAGTAAGTGCTTTAACATTAGTCAAATGACCTTAATCTTTCATTTCTCTCTCTCCTCATAAAAATGCTATATGGCATATCTTTTTAAATCAACTGTTGTGAGAATTTGGCAAGAGTCCTGGAGACACCTAAGGACATCCCAGAGTATAGCCAAGTCACAGTCGCAAATCAAAAGACTTAGATATTTTTAGATGCCAACTGACCCCAAAGGATATCTTTAAATGCTCACTCTGACTAAGGTCCTGAATTTCTCTGCATTTCTTTTTCCTCCAACAAAAACCCACACCCCAATTTAGATACAGGATCAATCTGAGTTTTAACTAATTACATGCACAAACTTGAAATGGAAATGTGAACTGGAATATGATGTAAGAGCAAAAGTACCTTTATATTAATTTCTTAGACCGTCACAGGTGACACTGGACTGATTCTGTCATCTCACTTTGAGGGAGTCAAAAAAAACGCAACCTATGTGGACTGAACAGAGGACAGTGCTACTTCTGACCCATCTGGGGTCTCCAATCTGGCAGGGCTTATTCCCGGTCTCATCAAAGTGCACAAGAAGGCCTGTCCTAGGAGCTGCTCTAAGGGTCTCCTCCCCATGACTCCTGACTGTGGCATGTGAGTCCCTGGGCAGCAGGGTGGTGACAGGGGCCTGGGAGTGCCTTTGCAGCTGCAGAGGGCCACCCTGGGGACCAGGGGCAGAGGGAGGACATTTTCTTGCTTGGAACAGTGAAGAGCTACTGAAGGGAAAGTTTCTCTACCATGTCTGTGGCTGGTCCCGACCACAGAGTAACGATCCCTGTGAGATGCTGGCAGCCCAGGTGCCCCTGCCAGAGGCTGCTGCCCCCCATAAATAAGGGCTGCCCTGAGAGCATGAGCCAGGCTGCCTCTCAAACCCAGTAAGTGCCCTTTGTCAGGATAACTATTTATCTGCTCCCCCTGTGGCTCCAGTACTGCAAGAGAAAGTAAAGTCAGCCTTTCCTAGAGGCATGTGACAACCGAAGCAGAGAGAAGGCTGAGCACAGAGAACTGAAGAGCCATGAGCCTCAGACGTTGACCAGCACAGCCCTCAGTAGCAAGCGTGGAGTAGCAGCTACAGCCCCTGCAGTCATGAGCCCAAGGAGGTGGAGAGAACGTGTCAGCCATGATCCAGCCTAGTGTGAAGCCTGTCACCTGCAGAAGTGCCTAGACAACACAAAGGCGTGACTATGTCAGGCATGCCAAGTCAAAGGATGGGCTGCTCCAGGATGCACAGAAGAGGGTACCTCCTAAAGATGCAGGAAAGAAGGTGCTATGTGTGAAAGCGTTTCCTCCACAATTCGGGTGTTGCTGACATGACAGCATTAAGTGGTGGGGCCTTTAAGATGTGACGAGGCCAGGAGGGAGCCTCCCTTGTGAGCGGGATCAGGCGCCTGCACAAAGGTCTCTGGCTTGCTTTCCCGCTCTTCTGCCATGTGAGGACACTGCCTTCTTTCTTCTGCAGTCCTCACCAGAAAACAGAACCTACTAGTGCCTTGATCTTGGACTTCCCAGCCTTTAGAACTATGAGAAGATAAATCTGATTTTTAGAAACTACCCAGTCCATGCCAGCCTGTTACAGTAGCACAAACAGACCAAGACAGAAGGCCCCCTGGATGAAGTGCCCTCCAAGCGGAGGAGATGAAGCGAGGTCAGCCCAGTGACAGCACACAGGGCCAAGGGAGGGTGGCCAGCACTGGGCAGTGGGCGTCACAGGAATGGTCAGAGAAAGGATCTCCTAAAAAGAACCTTTGGCAGACATGGCCGAGGGATGGCAGTGTGCTCAGCGTGGCTGGAACAGAGAATGCACAGGAGAATGGCCGGAGGTGAGCAGTAGCCCACCTGTGCAGGGCACCACCTGGGCCCCCCCAGGAGCCTTCATCCTGGCAGATTGGGGGAGAAAGAGCAAATGCCAGCCACAGCGGGTGGCGAGTTGAGGAACACTAAGTCAGGAAATAATGGTGGAAATCTGGAGCCTATGCCCCCAAAATTTGGTGGCAATGGTAATGGCAATGCTTCGATCACAGGCAGTCGAGTGTGATGGGCAAGGGCCTGGCTTCCGAGAGCAGCCCTTGGAGTCAGATCCGGGCTCCACCACCTCTGACATGTGACCTAAGTAAGCTGCCTCATCTCTCTGCATCTAGGTTTCTTCATCCCAGAGGGCTGGCGTGAGCCTGCACAACAGCACCCGGCCCGCAGAAAACACACAGTGATGTTAGCTGTTATTATCACCGGGAATCTTTGTCATGCTCCTTCTATGGGCAAAAGCATTTGCAGAACTATTAAATCAACAATTGTTCCCAATTTTTGTTTTTAACTTGAATTTTTCTGTGGAAGCTCTGAGTGACCAACTTGTAGTGGGAACACAATACCACTAGTGCTACAAAGGTCAGACATACCTACCTGTGCCCGCAGCAAGCATGATGAGCTAATAAACGAAGTATCTTTTTATTTATGCTTTAATATGGAAAGCTAATTTTAAAGTGAAACCTTCTGCCCAAACCAGAGGGACACCAGCATGAGAAAACGCAGCAAAGCCCACTGCCCAACAGGAAATCCCCTGAGAGACTTAGCAGGTCGGGCTTCTAAGCTCAAGCCCTATCAAAGTCTGAAGTCAGGAGAGTTTATAGGAGGAAGGATTAATGAATAACCACACACATGGACGCTGGGGTCCAAGTTCATCAGAATGGCTCTTTTGGAGCAGAAGGTCAAAATAAGGCAGCTCAATGATTTAAGCACAGTGTAAACAGGAGAATAGTTAAGATTTCTTATTTTCTTTCCTGGTAATTGATTTTAAACCTCACCAACACTGATGCCTTTTCTCATCTTCATTTTACAAAGGCTACAGAGAGGGGGAGGCATTTCCTAATGTGCTCTTGTCCGATGGAGGAATTTGTCTACAGCTGCCTGTGCCAAGGTTACCATGGTTAAGGTTCTTAAGTATTCTTAAGTATAATATATCACCAATTCTTTGAGAACAAAAAGTGTGCCTTGTACACAGTGGTGATCAGTTCTGGTGAACTGAGTGTAATGTGAGTGAGTGACAGGGTTCATTTTGGAAAAGAAAGATGATTCTGGCCTCATTTGTCTTTTTGGTTTTTTTCTTTGGGACTCTTGCTCTGGACTGAGATATCGTCAATCAACAAGAATCAAGGACCTGACTGTGAACCCAACAGAAAGAGAAGAATAACCAGGAGGGAAAGAGCGTTTTCAGACATGACTCAGGAGGTAGTAACAGCATGACACAACAACCCCTAGAAGCTTATATCACTTCTTTAAACAATAAACACGAGAGGCGACGGGCTTGGGCTGCACTTCGTAAACATTCTAAAAGTGTCTTTTCACTTTGCATTGCATTTTTACTCATAACTATGTCTAAAACGACCAACTAGCATGAGAATTACTTAAACTAAAATGTAATCAGTCAATAAGGACAATAAAGATTAAAGCACAATAAAGATTAACCAAAGCCTACAAAGTTATAGATATGATGTTAATACTGTATAATTATCTATTGCTTTTGCTTAAGATGAACAAAAGTTTGGGTTAAAAAATTCTTTTTCACCTGTTAACATTAAAACACTCTGGATGGCTCTAAGTCCTTCTCACTCCTGTGTAAAACAACCAATCACGAGGACTGACTTGTTCTGGTTGTCCCAATATTTGGTGATCAATCCTAAGTTCCTATCACAAACGGCTGCTGGTGAAACTTAACCTCTTCTTAAAAAATGAAGTCCCAAACAATAAAATACAAGACAGATTTCTCCGAGAAGGTGAAAGAAAGAAAAGGTGGGCACCATGCCCATTTCTGTTTAACTTGTTTTGTTTTTGTTTTTTAGAGACAGGGTATTACTCTGTCACCCAGGCTAAAGTACAGTGGCTTTAGTGCAGTAGCTCGCTGCAACTTCAAAGTCCTGGGCTCAAGCGATCCTCCTGCCTCAGCTTCCCAAGTAGCTGGGACTATAGGTGCACACCACCACACCTGGCTAATTTTTTCTATTTTTTGGTAGAGACAGGGTCTCACTCTTGCTCAGGCTGGTCTCGGACTCTTGACTTCATGCAATCCTCCCACCTCAGCCTCCCAAAGTGCTAGGTGCTAGGATTACAGGTGTGAGCCACCACATCTGGCCTAACTTGATCTTGACTAAAACTTCAGCCTAACAGAATAAAATTTTAGACACACACACACACACACACACACACACACACACACTCTATGCCCTGCTCCTAAACAGGCACTGTCTACATCCGGCCTCTCTCTCTCTGCCAGTAACGGGTGAGCAGCTGCCAGCACAGCCATATGGGAATGACTTGACACCCACATAGTGACCATGTTCCCAGTATTGTCTTCTTCTTAACTTCTATATCTGGTGTCAACAATGCTCCACTGCTAAATGCTTTGTTGCTCAGCACTAACACTGGGAGAGTCCAGTGGTAACAAACTTCAGAGACCCACCTCTCCCACCTCTAAAAAACTCTTGAATGATGGTTTAATATCATGAGCCTTCACCAAAGGCTACAGAAACGAGTTGTCTGGAAGATCACGTGTGGTATACACATATCCAGCCTACCAGGTACTATCTCATTCATTCATTTGCTCAGTCACTCACCCACTCACCCAACAAAGTAAATGTTCACTGAGTACTTACTGAGGGTTAGAAGCTGGGCTGAGGGTTGAAAGAAATGAATAGGTAGAAAAAGTTCTCTAGGTGTCTTTTACTTGGAGGCTCATCATAAGTTCCCTCACCTATCAAATGGAAATACTGTAACATAATAATACCACCACTTCATAGGGTTGTTGTGAGGATTAAATGAGTTAATACATGTAAAAAGAGAAATGCACAAGGGAAAGGCAATGCTTTTTTGCGAGACAGTCCTGAGAGCAGCAGCGAGCATGAGAATGATAGGTAAGCAACAACACAGACCTACGAGAAGAGAGAATTACATGAATTCAAGTCTATGTGCTGACGGGATGTTCAGAAGTGACAAAAGGCATTTTCACAAGGAGTTGTAGACAGCAAAAGGAATGAAGGTCTGCAGTAACTGTTTTGGAATACTGTAATATAATTAGAGTTTAAATAATCAGAAGAAGCTATGAAACAAGAGAGCCAGGGAAAGATCCAGGAACTGAGACAGACTAGCAGCTGACTGGCTATTATTCACCAACTGAAGGCACCAAATGCCTAGGACAGGAGCTAGAGAGCAGGATGGGTTACATCTGCAGCAGCCACGAGAGAGATCACAGACCTGTCCCCTTTCCCTAGAGAACTAAGAAGTAACCCTTAATTTGGAGGTTTTAAGAGGTACAGATTTAAGTACAGAACACAATGAAAAATAGACTTCAAGACAAATTTTCATTTCCATGAAAAACCAAATTTAAAATCTGAGACTAGGTGGCAGCTAAATAATTGGAAAAGCCAAAAATGGGAATACACCGAAAATAGAAATAAAGCTGTATGATGCTCAAAGAAAGAAGCCAGTCGCAAAAGACCACATCCTGCATGATTCCATTTATACGAAACGTCCAGAATAGGGAAATCTGGAGAGACAGAAAGCAGCTAAGTGGTGGCCGAGGGTTTAGAGGGGATAGGGTGTAACTGTTGATGGGTACAGGGTTACTTTGTGGGGTGATGAAAATGTCGTAAAGTGAGATTGTGGTGATGATCGCATAACTCCGTAAATACACTAAAAACCACTGAACTATACACTTCAGAGAGGGGCACTGCATAGTATGTGAAATACACCTCAATAAAGCTGTTTTTTGAAAAGAAAAGAACTAAAACAATGTGAACTGCAATAAGATGCAACAGTTCTGAGACTTAGGGAAGACCTAAAATAAAGCTGGGAAGAAATACACTCTCCCTGAGGATTCAAGGCAAAGACGTGGGTGGCAGCAGGTACAAGAAAAACATTAAAAGTAAAGGCTCAGAAATAGATAATGTGGTAGATCCAGGATGGAAAGAAGATAAATAAGAACTAAAGCTGAATAACCTTGAAGAACTAAAAATTCAACACGGCAAGAGTTCAGAAGTCTGGGAGAGATTAAACAAAACAAAACAAAACAAAAGAAGATCTGACCTTCACAGGACAGCTCCAAGAATCATCAGCTGTGCAGCTCTCACTATTGCAGTCTAGCCCATGAAGGTTGGGCCAACACCCAAGCTTGTCTCATTTGGGACCAACACACTCCTCCTGCGGCAGGTGCGCCCTGCTCGGTGTGGCGAGCCTGCCCTCCTCGCACGCCTAACGCTTGGCCACAAAAACTTGGAAGGCACCCCTGGCCTCGCTGCCTTGAATGCTGACGCAGCCTTTTCATCCATGAGTATAATTACCTGCAAAGGCATTTTCTTCTGACCCATGGGTGGTTTGACCTGCACCGACACCTCCTATGAGCATCCTCAGCTGGGAAAAAAGGTAGCCTAGATCATGGCGCCACCTCTCCTGCAAACTCCGAATCATGCAAAGTAAAAAGGCAAGGGCAAAAATGCTTGAGTAACCTCCCGTGGGAGTAGCCACACCACCACTGCCTTCACCGCCTGTTACTTCGTGGAAATGTTTATCCAGGCTTCTGGCTCTCTCCCAAGTCATGTTTGCAGCACAGGCGCATGCTTGCTGTGAATTCCCACACTTTTCAGATCACCCAGTTTTAAACTTGCATTAAGGTTTTCTCTCTTTGATGAGTATTTTGTACACCGGCTGGGGTGGCGGCTGACAGTTCCCAGACTGTGTTTTCTTGTTTATAGAGCACACGGCAGACTTGCTCAAGCCATCTAACTGGGAAAGCCGAAACCTCCGTTTTCTTCCTACCCATCTCCAACACCTCCAGTTTCATGTCAGCACTAGCGGAGGTCTTTCTTTTTTCAACCCTTTCAGAAGATTCAAAGTTGGGTTTGTGTGGTATGTTTTTAATAACCTCCAAAGTGTTGCTGCATATCCCACGAGAAGCCAGAAGCAGGACCACTTTGCCACTCGGGGAGGTCACGGGCTGGGTGTTTTGCCCTCCCGCTGCGCAGAGTGGGGCTGTCACTTATGCCTCAAGAAAACCAGCACTACACGCTGTGGACTCCCACATCGAAACCACAGCTGTGGGCAGCGAGAGCCCATGCCCAAGAGGAGAGCACGAAGGATGGCTCCCTGGGCTCAGCAACAGGCAGAGATGCGGCTCATGCAAAAGACTGACTGGAAGCTGCAAGTGACGGCCTCATTCACGAAGGGGCTGGATGAGTCTTCGGAATCTCCCTCTGCTCAGAGTGGAAAGCTGAGCTCTACTATAGCCCTGCAAGACCCTGGAAGAACTGCTGTTGTGGAAGATGAGATGGAAGTGGGAAGAGAGCCCAGGAAGGAAAGTTCCAGACTAGGAGAGGTGCTGGCCCAAAACAAGGCAGCTGAGTTCTTAGAGAAGAGACATGAAGATCAGCTAACATCATGTGAGAGAAAGCAAGCATTATTTGAACAACACTCCACTACTCTAAAAAACACCAAAACATAACAGGATGATAGGATTATGGAAAACATTCATTTTTTTTCTTATTGAACACACTGACTGCCATACCAGAAAAAAAATTTTTTCCTTGGGGCTATAGTGTTTTATTACAAAAATAGAATCAAAACTTTGAAAACAAAGTGATCCTTTCTAATTTAATGAAAAATTTGTTATTTTTTATTGTTTTCCGTGCGTGAGTTATATGCAACTTGAAAAATAGTTCAAGCAGCTCCCAAGGGGAAGAGGCTTGTAAGTTACATATGCTTCACGAGGCCCTGGGCTCAAAACCAGTGTCAGTTAAATATAACTCATAGGGCAGTTAATGTGTTAATGATGTTTAAAATGAACACAAATTTCTGAATTTATTACAAAATATTTTAGACATAGAAACATACAAGGAAAAGTATACTGAAGACTTGTGGTCCCACCAGTCTAAAAAATAAAATGTCACCTATACTGTGTAAGTTCCCTATGTCCTTTAGACTTTCACTACACACATATGTAACGCTAAACAACATGCAGCATTAATATGTTTGTTTTAATTTACATGAATATCATTTTACAAGTGCTCTTCTGAAAGTTGCTTTTTGGTTAAACACTGTGTTTGAGATTCACCCATATTGGCAGGTGTAATCATATTCATCCATTTTTAATGTTACGAAGATTCCCACTAGATAAATATACCACAATTCTAAAAAGAAAAACTGAAAGTAATAAATGGACACCAGCGATAAACTCTGTGTTCTATAAAAAATAACAAACATGATAAACAGGGTAAAAATATACTTAACACAAAAATTCCATTGATTTAAAGAATGTATCATACATACAAATTTAAGGAATAAATGGAACTTGTTAATATCAGTAAGAAAAAAAATCAAGAGAGCAGCAAGAATGAACGAAAAGTTGCTGAAATAAAGAGCTAAAGAAATCAAACTTGGAGAAGATGGCGGTGCCAGATGAGGCATCACAACATCATGTGAAAATGGAAAAAAATCAAAACGGAGAAATAAAATAAAAGGAGTAGAGAGTTCTTCGGACTGTAAGTGAACGAGGCTGAGAGGTGACAGCTCCATTAAACGAGTGCAGAAAATCCCCACAACTGCTGCGTGCTGAGGCCGGCAGGCCTGCCACTTGCTGTAAGCCAAGACCAGACCACTCATGGCCATAGGTCAGGGGCAGAGATCTGACCCGTCAGACCAAGGGCCCCAAAGTATGGCTGACACAAAGAACCGGGTATTTGAATCACACAGAGCTGGGCTTAAAAGGGTGGGGAGGTGGAACTAGAGGAGGAGCTTCCAGATGGCTCCAGAAAGCTGAGGGGCCCTGAAAGCTATTGCAAGGATAAGATAACACACAGGTCGCGTTACTGGACTGGAGGAAGACTCTAGACCCATGCTGTCTGCAGAACTGTCTGTGCTGATGGACATGTCCTACAGCTGTCCAGTTCAGTATCCTCCAGCCCCGTGTGGCTACTGATCACTTGAAATATGCCTAGTATGAATGAGGAACCAAATGTTCTATGTTTTTTAACTGCAGTTTCAATTTTTTTTTTTTTTTTTTAAGACAGAGTCTCACTCTGTTGCCCAGGCTAGAGTGTCGTGGAGTCAGCCTAGCTCACAGCAACCTCAAACTCCCGGGCTCAAGGGATCCTTCTGCCTTAGCCTCCCGAGTAGCTGGGACTACAGGCATGCACCACCATGCCCGGCTAATTTTTTCTATATATTTTAGGTGGCCAATTAATTTCTTTCTACATTTTTTTAGTAGAGATGGGGTCTCGCTCTTGCTCAGGTTGGTTTCAAACTCCTGACCTCGAGCGATCCGCCTGCCTTGGCCTCCCAGAGTACTAGGATTACAGCCACCGCGCCCAGCCTCTGCAGTTTAAATTTTAAACAGTTTAAATTTTAAAACCAGCTACATGCGGCTGGCAGCTACATACTACACAGTGAAGACCTACAACCTTCCTTATTGATGAAAGGGATGAGCTGGAAACAGAAAGTGTTCTTATCTTTATTAAATAGAGAGGAGGTGGTAAAAGCTATTAAAAGAAAAATGGGTGGGATAAAAAGGAAAACTAAGTGTGAAGCCAATAGGTATTAATTCTTATTTATGATATAGATGACACTTACTAGCAAATGCAAGGGAGAAATTACCCTGTACACTAATAACAAGAACAGCCCATTAGAGAACAGACTAGAAATAGAGACTCTATCAAACAAATTGGAAGGCAACCTTTAAGAATAAGGAAACAGGAAAGCTTGGAAACACCTGAATAATTTCAAACCACCTTAAAATGGGATCAAATATTGGTTCAAAAATCTAATTTAGAGCCTATATGTATATAGCTCAACCTTGCTTGACATATTTTACTCCTAAAAAATGTTTTAAATGTGAATATGTATAAGATATATCACATTTTCCACTTTTTATATCTTTAAATTTTACTACGTGAGTCCTAAAAACAGTTTGTAAAACAAACACCCAAGCTCTCTGATCTTTCACACCCATTAAAAGCAACACATGTTTTAAAACACACCACTGAACAAATGACCATTTCACGGGGCTCTCTCTGACTGCATGCGGCCTGAATGTTTAACTAGGCACATGGCCACAGTGCTAATAGGATCTGGCAAAAACGGACTGAGCCAGCGCCGGGAACAGGTGTTTCAGGAAAGGTTTTACTCTACCGTCGCTTGGGCTACAGCTGCAGCCCCAGGCCATTTCGTGAAGGTAGTAGAATCCCACTGAAGTCACTTTAGCCAACCTCCATTTCTACCTGTCCTCCACTCCCCCACCGGGCCTTACTGCCTCTGAGGTGTCCCTACCCTCCTGCCGACCCACCGCCTGAATGTCCATAGCGTCAAGGCTACGTGAGCAGGATGCAATCACACAGACCCGTCACGGCAGGGCACTGAGACTTAGGTAAGCATCAGAGACCCAACTCCTGCTCACTGCCCCCACTGTCCCAGTGCTCCAGGAAATCACCTCCTGCCACTGACTGATTTGCATACTGTACCTTCCCAACACAAATGTAGGTGACAGTATTTGGTCCCCTCATCATACCCCAGAAATTCCACATCACCAACGTCCAGCCAAAGTTCCTTCAAGGCATTCTGTGGGGGCACCTCCACGCTGAAGTGGCAGGTTCCCATGTCAGACTCTGCCTCATCTGGGGTTCACATAACATTCCCGTTAGGTTTCTTGAAATACGTTAAATTGCCTTGAGGATCTGTAGTAAAACCTTCTGGAAACCAGACAGCAAACCACTCATTCTCCACTCTATCAGAGCCAATGGCTCCTTTTTATTACATTTATTACATTTTTATTACATACTTAATTTGTAATATCCTCTTTCCCAACCTGAAATAAAATTAAATTCATGCACAATATAACTTTAATCATTGAAACCATCAAAAACACCCCTAACAAATTTCCCAAACACCCAGCCATTCATCAGCTGCCTTTGGATGCTGAGGTGGGTGTTCAGCAAAGGCGGGGTGGTGCCAGAGCCTTCACGCTTTAAAGGCAGCCGTGAGTCCCATATTTCTCTTTTCATATGTTTCCCTGCCACAAGAGTACTCCACAGTTCTGTTAACGTGTGTATCTATTATATAAATGCATGTATGATGCATATGCTTATGAGTATATGTGTATGTGTGTATGTCGGTATACATGTGTATCTGCAGCAATTTAAAAAGGAGAAAATTTCTTAATAACTTTTATCCTACTCATTCTTTCAATAAAAGATAAGCTCCTAAAATCTGTTAAGAATGGGATTAGGCCTATTATAAATCCCAATAATACGTTACATTGATTATGTCTCACTAATCTTAGTACCTACAGCACCTCGCTAAAGGCCCGGCACAATGGACATTCAAATATGTGAAGAACCGAACCGCAGCTCCACAGCAGTGGCTCATTGCAAACAGCATGAAAAGCAAGTAGGGGCAGAACAAAGTACTAACAGTACTTTTAATGTCCCTGGAGATGGAATTATCCAGATCAACTTTCTTCACATGATAAGGAACAAGAAGTTACTCGTAGGTTCTGAGTACCCACTACACAGACGCCAGTGATAAATCCGTGAGTGTGATACACACCGTCCCTAACTCCAGGAGCTGGCAGTAGGGAGAATCAGTAAACAAGGACACGAATCACAGAAGTCACGGTCACGGTGAGGAGTGTGTCGTGAGGCAGGCCCGGGAAGGCACGCTGGACGGAGGGCTCAGTGTGGAAAGGAAGGCTGCACACTCACCTGGCTGAAAGAAGGCCACTGTCCCCGAAGCAGAGTGAGGGGAGAAGGTGCAGCATCGGGTAAGGCTGGAGAGGGTGCAGGACCCTGGGAGTCTGATTATAAGCCAGGCTGTGGAAGCCTCTGAGGTTTTAAGTGAGAGAGCACAAATACAACTTTCTTTTTTTGCATTTTTTTTTAACTTTTTAGTTTGAACTAATTTTAGACATACAGAAAAGTTACATGTATAGTACAAGGAGTTCCCTTATTCCCCTTACCCTACTTCTTTTAACGTGAATGTCTTATTGTACTGCGTCAAGAACAGGAAATTAACATCAGTACAGTATGATGAACTAGACTACGAACTTTATTCGAATTTCGCCAGTTTTTTGCCTGATTTATGTTCCCAGATCCCATCCGGTTAAACTCCTGCAGCTGTAGGTGGCTTCGGAGGTGTCAAGAGTGGTGGAGGCTCACTCTGGGCTATTGCTGTGATCCAGGCAGAAGGTGGAGTGGCCTAAAATCAGATTCACGATCTAAGGCCTAGGCAGAGTCGACAGGATGTGAGGAAAAAGGATGAGGACGCCTCCCAGGTTCTGCCTTTGGTGCGTGGGTGGACAATGACACATTTACTGAGATGAGTAAGACCAGGGGAGGTAAAAGTTTTGGGGGCAAAATCAGGAGCTCGGTTCCTGAGTCCTCAATGCCCGTGACATGCTCAAATGAAGGTGTCAAGGAGGCGGCTACATGATCGGGTCAGAAGGGAGCCCAAGGTGAGAGGGGTTGTCCACGATACCGCTGCGGAGGACAGCCCGAGGGGAGCCCCGGGGAGCTGTAGTGTGTAGAAACAGTGAGGGAGCCGGGTCAGAAAGAGGTCTGAGAGGGATGAGAGGGGTCGGAGGGGCAGGCGAGTCTATGTCCACTTCTAGACATTTATTTGCCCACAGATATCCACGCAAGTGTGCACCAGGATAGAGTACATAAACACTCTTAGGGACTCTGTAAAAGCCAAAGGCTGGACACATCCCGCATGTCCGTGGAGAAGATAGATGGATACGTTGTGATAAAGAGAAGACAGTACAGCAGTGGAACTGAGCAAACTATGCCCCCGAGCAACAGGAATGAACCTCACAAATGTAACACCAAGTGATAGGAGCAGCCACAAAAAAACACACACTGAAGGTTTCATTTGTATGAAACTCAAACACAGGCAAAAGTAATTTATGGTGCCAGAGTCAGGACAATGGTTACCTTTAAGAGGAGGAAGTGGGTAGTGTTTGGAGGAGCACAGGAGGCTTCTGGAATGTTCTATTTCATCTGGATGCTAGTTGTGTGGATGTGTTCATTTTGTGATAATTTTTCCAATGGTACACTTAAAATCCATGCGTTTTTATGTATGCATGTTATATACTTCAATGCAGACATTTATTTTAAAAAACAGGAATCCAAACTCTTCAAAAATGCCAATATTATTAAAGAAAAAAAAGGGCTGAGGAACTGTTCTAGATCGAAGGAAACTAATAACTCTAGATCACAGGAGATGTGATACCTAAATGTAATAGATTATCCTTGAGTAGATCCTGGATGAAAATAATAAAAGCTCTAAAAGATACTATTGGACAACTGGGGAAATTTGAATATGAACTATATATCTGATAACAGTACTTTGTCAATGCTAAATTTCTTGAGTGTGATAATCTGTTTTGTCTATACAGGAGAATGTCCTTGTTCTTAGGAGATACATGCTGGAGGATTTAAGGCTATGACGCCTGCAATTTACTCTGTAACGGCTCATTGGCTCAGCAAGGAAATAGAAGATAGATATGGATATATACACACACACATCTACACACACATACATAAGGGACACAACACAGTATATACGTGTGTATTTAATTATACACACACATACATTTAGAGAGAGAGAGCAAATTTGGCAAAATGTTAATAATTGGTTAATCTAGGTAAAGTGTCACATTAGTGTTCATTATACTATTCTTTCAAATTTTCTATAGATTTGAAATTTATCCAAATAAAAAGTTGGTGAAAAAAGGCAAAGGCAAAAGCAAAAGCAAATCCAAAAGCAGGCAAACCCAACACTCCGAGCCAAGTGTTAACGGACACACACGTGGGTAAGAAAAACAGAAAGAAGAGCAGGGACAGCACCACCAGTAGCAGCAAGACCACAGTCACCTGTGGCAGGCAGGGGACAGGAGGGGCATCTGTGTGGCTGACTGTTCTCTTTTGCCACCTGGCTGTTAGACACAAGGGTGGTCACTTTACAGTAATCAGACGGTGTGTTTATTTTATGTGGTCTTCTGTATCTGTATCACATTTGAGAATTTTTTTAAGAAAGATTTCACAAAAGAACAGACAGAGCAAGTACGGCCGCATGCCTGGTGTGGGAGAAGCGAGTTATAATCGGACGCTGGCCAAAGAGAGAGCAGCTCAGCCACTGGGCCCCGCGCTGCACTGCCAAGGGTGCACGGCCACCACTCGCCGGCCCCGCCGCGCAGATGCACAATCGTGACAACGCTGCCGTCACTTAGCTGCTAAATGCGCTCAAGGTTTGGTTGCTATGAAAACACACTTAACATTGATCTATTAAAGGTGTTGCAAGATGGTCATTCTTTATGAAACAAAGTTGTTTTCCTGGAGGTTATTTTCCCACAAATCACATATAAGCATTTACTAAAAAATATTTTAAACTCCCGTAAGTTTTGGTCCTTAGTTCTTTTCTCTTGCTATTACTACAAAGAGAACAGAAACAACATATTTATTATTTACAACTGCTTGGAAATTCAATTCCAAATGAGTTGGTCAGTGGATGCATTTACTACAGAGCTATAATAAATATGCAAGATTCCAAGTTGAGGACAAATTCTCTCCACATCCAGGGCAGAGGAACCCTCAACACTCTTCCACTGAAGTCATTCTTAACAAGCTGACAACAGTATCTGTTATATTTCAGCTCATGGACTCCAGGCCAAACTGCCTGGGTTCAGATCCCAATTCCTCTACGGATAGCCTGGGTAGCCTCAAGCAATCCCTTAACCTCTTTGTGCCTCAATTCCTTAGTCTGACAGGATATAACATCCCCTACCTTACAGGCTTGTTGAGGATTAAATGAGTAAATATTCATGAAGAGCTTAGAGCTGTGCCTGGTACCTAGTAGCACTGACACTGGCCTGGTCAAAAATTTCATTATTATTTGGTCAACGGCTTGGCTGAAACATAGAAAACCTGTTTGTCACATATGCAGATGGGAGAAATAACCACAGATCCGTGGGTTTCAGAGGAGCGACAGGCCTGATGGATGCCCTGCGACAACCAGGTGAGCCCACAGGTCAGAGACCATGTGCACGAGCCACAGAAGCTCCTGCCGCCCCTGCACTGATCCTCTGAGCATAAGAGGAATGTGGCTGCTGCTTCACTCTAAATCCTGTACACACTGTCTCTTGTGGCTCAAGCCACATACAGAGTTCCAACTCAGCCACGCTCACACCACATGAATTTACTGCTGTCCACCCCTTGTCAACTTGGCATCCTTATAGACTCCTCTTTTCACCATGCTTAATTTCCAAAGAAAGCAAACAGTAACTGGGCTTCCACCTAATATGATGCTACTATCCCTCTCACAACCAAAAACATGCCTGCTAACCCCCTCGCTCCAAAAGAGGATCCAAAATCCCTCCATGGTCATTTCCCTTCTCCTGAGTCATTTCCCCTTTGACATCCTGCAGAGTGAAGAGAGTGATGGAGGTGTGACCTAAGGCTGGGGAGTTGACAGAACCCTGAGGTGTAGCTGCGAAGGTGGATGGTTGACCCTGCCAGCTGGAAGCAAGGTGAGTCTAGTAGTCTTTACCACCAGGTAGAGAAGAAAAAAGCATTCACCAGCACACCAGGTGCCAGGAAATATGTTGTCTTGTTCCAACAACAAAACCACATCTGGCACAGCAGTTGCAACTGGAGTCACTGCCTGGTTAAGTTCATGATAGTCCATGTCCTTCTCCAAGATCCACCCATCTTCTGTACAGGCCAAATGCGGGCTGAACTGAGACGTGGTAGGAATCACCACCCTCGTGTCTTTCAAGTCCTTGCTGGTGGCACTAATCTCTGCCATCCTTCCAGGAATGTGATAATGCTTTGGGTTTACTATTTTGGTAGACAGAAGCAGTTCTAATGGCTTCCACTTGAACCTTCCTGCCATAATAGCCCCCACTCCAAGGAACCAAGGTCAGAATTCTGCCAGTTACTAAGTATACTGCAGCTATGCACTCCAGAACTGGAGAAAGAAGCACAGGATAGGTTACCATGTCTTAATAATTAATACATAAAATGGAATGATATAAGGGTATTAATTCTATATGAGTCGTTACTCAGAAATTGATGAAAGTTAACATAAATGTAATCGACATACTGAGTGATTATGCATGCCCACTCAAAAGTTAGTCATACTCATTCATTACACACAAAAACACAAAACGTATGTGCACACATCCTCAGGATGCTCTGCAAAGCCTGTGTGCATGGGAAGCCAATCACACACACGAAGAGAGAAAAGAACCCTGAGCTGCTTCCTTGTCTCAGGAAGTCCTTTCTCTCTTCCTTCTCAGGGAGACCTTCACTTTTCTGGTTTTCTCTTGATTTCGTTTCAGGACTGCAGTGCTAGATCTCCACCTTCTCAGGTCTTGGCCTTACAGATTCCGAAGGACCCTAGCCCCTTTGTGTTCACCAGACAAACACAAGCCAGCTAACTCCTCCCTAATCCACGATGCCGGGATGAGAGATTTCATCTTGTCTCAGTGTACAAGGGAAGCATCTTGTATCCTTCATTTCTCCCTTGGAACACAATCCAGGAGACAATGTTTCTCATGATCATATCCTAGTAAACTCTGGTCCCCCTCAAACTTTTTGAGGTGCACAAAGAACCCAGACACACCCCACACATCTTTACAAGTTTCGTGCATAATGCTTTTGACTAACCCAGGTCACACCCCTTTCACGGCTGTCTTTGAGCAGAGACCTGTGCTACAGAGGATGACACGAGATCGACAAGTGCCGGAATGCAATGGAATGGATGTGAGGATGATTTACCAGGACGAGAAAGGCAGCAATCACTTTAAGGCCCTTCCTCACTTGTGAAACCTACGTGCTACGGCTGAGTGTCTCCCCCAGATTCATGTGTTGAACCTTAATCACCAATGTGACGGTGCTGAGAGGTGAGGTCTTTAGGAAGTGATAAAGTTTTGAGGGCTCCACCCTCTCGAATGGGATCAAGGCCCTTATACAAAAGGCTTTAGGGATTAACAACCTTACAAAGGGGCTGGAGGGAACTAGCCAGGCTTCCATTTTCTTGTCATGTGAGGAAGTGGCAAGAAGGCCTCACCAGATACCCAATGCCAGGGCCTTGACCTTAGACCTCCCAGCCTCCAGAACTATAAGAAATAAATGTCTTTTGTTCGTAAATTATCCAGTCTCAGGTGTTTTGTTACAGCAGCAGGAACACACTGGGATGTCGTGTAACTGTACACTCCCTACAGCATGAAGTCTTTACAGTGTCACGTGAGAAAGGATGCATAGAATAGTCAAAGTCTTATCCCCACAAACCTGCTTTTCTCCTCTGTTCTCTAGGGTATCATCATTCCCTCAACCACCCAAACCAGAAGCCCCAGGTCACTTCCTTCTCTTTCCCCTCCCCCACCATCTGGTGCGGCCACGTCTCCCTGTTCTATCTCCCACTTTCCCTCCACCCCACTATTTGAACCTCAATTCCTCTTGGGTCCCAGCAAACAGCTTCCTGACCAGGCTACTGGCTTCTGGTTCCTCCTCTTCCAATTCATCCTCTACATCGTCACCCAATAATATATCCTGCTCTAAAACCTGTAATGGTTGCCTTCTCACAAAAATAATGATAGCAACAACTACTACCACAACTAACATTTAGAGAACACTGACTGTGTGTCACACACTGTGGCAGACAGTTTACGTGCATTAAACCCATGCGAGTCCTATGAAGAGGTACCATACAAAGTACTGCTAATGGAACAAAGCACAGACTCACAGACTCCAAGGAGGTGTGCAAAGCCATTCACACCTGGCCCCGAGCCACCTTTCCAACCGCATCTCCCATGCCCACGGTCTCTGCTCCTCCCCTGTGTCCCTGCAGTGCTGCTTCTCAAACACTCCACACACTTCCGCGTGCACATGCTCTCGTTACATCTCCTTGCCGTTTTTAGGTACTCCACTAATACTCCAATTCTTGTCTTTCTAAGTGTGCCAGTTACACCTAAAAATGCTGTAAGTGCAGGATTTCACACTTGAAAATTAAAATTTGACTTTTCTAAAAGAAACAACGGAGCTTAACACTCACTGGAGTGATACTAATAACTCCAATAATGGCTTCAATCCAGTCTAAAACTTTGGTTTCTGTGAACACATCATTGTATTAATAATTCAGTGGTCATGTATGCTCCAAGATTGTCAGAGCTCCTAAATCTGCAAGTGCTTGAAGAATCCAGGTTTTAGGACATGAAGCTACACAATTGCCTCAAACTGTGGTGGTTTAACGTGGTGGTGTTGAGGTTTTCTTTCTATTTTCATTTCTACTTAATCAAGAAGGCCTCTGTAGAAGGAAGACAGTTGCAAAGTTACACTTTCTGGAACTCTTTGTTGCTCTGGGTATTGCTGCTTTTGAGACAAGCACCTGGTGAGGCTGCTGAGCAACATCCTATTTCCTGGTTTCTTCTTTGTTCAAAAAGGAATTGCTCATAAAAATGACATTCGAGTAAACAAGCATTTAAGGAGTGTCTGTTGAGGGTAAGGTGTTGACTCCAGGTTAAATAAAATATTAAAACAAGTCTTTTACTTGATGAACGAATTGTCTTTAATGATTATACTTGTGCACCACTTCTCATTCCATTACCTCATCTGATTTTCCAACGAGACAGGCGAACCAATTCTGCTCCCGCAAGAGATGGGAGCGTGAGAATGGCCGAGGCAGTTACCTGACCATGGTGTTCAGTTTTAAGTCGGAGGTGAACAGCCATCCAAAGCTTCAGGATGGAAAACCCACACCAGATAAGGCAGAGAATCCGAGCTCAGAGAGGACAATCACATCAGGGGCATTAAAGACCAGCAGCACCAAAAGACTTGCAAGGAATTATAGAGAAAAGCGAACTCGCAGTAAGGAAGCCGCCCCCGACTCACTGCTCTCTGTGTTTCCACCCTTACGCTCTCCTTCTAAAAAACTAGACTCTTTTTCTAAATTTTTAAATCTGTTGCCAAACTCAAGGAATCACTTGACTGCAAAAGCATGTAACTCCGGAATTACAAATAAAGTATGAGCAAATTCCATATCTACATACTACTATTTTAATGCCAGTGCTAGTACTAAAAAAAGAAAATGACATGTAAAGAAAAAGTAGATGATTTATGAGTTTAAACCAAGTTTCTTTTTGTTTTTATTTACCTGAATTCATTTAAAAAAAAAGAAAAAGGAAAACATATGACTCCTTCGCCATTATTTGATTATTTATAAAGTGAATTCTTAGGATATTTTGTATTTTTCTTTCTTTCTGAAAAATCCATTTTTACACCATGACCTTAATCTGGCTAATTCTATTAAAATAGGATTTAATTTTAGATGAGTTCCCAGAGGACCTGCATTCAATTGTTAGTTGAACTGATTTTCTAGTGACCAGGATCTATACGTACTGATTACCTGAAAGAGTGGGAGTGAACACATACCGGTTTTTTTGGAGTATAATGTAGTGCCCAAAATACCCGGGAAACTGGACTAGCCCAGTTCTGAGACAAAAGCCCCACGGCCGCCTGGTGAACCCTGCTCCAGGGCCGTTTTATTTATCGGATGTGAGTCTACATGTAACACATGCTTTTCCTCGGATTTCTGGGTACAACTCAATTTGGATAACTCTAGTTTTAGTCTGCTAACTTAGGAACTCTGTGACTTTGGCAAGTTACTTAACTTCTTTGGGCTTCCTTTTGTAAAATAGGATTAAAAATATTAAAATTTTATCCCAAAGGGTTGCTTTTAAAATCATATAATTTGTTATATATAAACATAAAACATTATTAGAAGACAAAGGAGTATACCACCGGACAAAACCAAAAGATATTCCCTTATTTTCTAATAATTTGGAATCTTTTGCCTAGAATTTTCTGTGCATTGCAAGAACAAGTATATTAAGAAATAACAATGCTTGATCTGATGGCTTGTAAGGCAAAAAAAAAAAAAAAAAAACAACAATGTCACTAAATATCCTTATGACCTTGGGTAAGGTGCTTATGTTCTACGAACCCTGTGCTGGCTCAGGGAAAGTTTTTTCCTTTTTAAAAAATGAAATAGCTTAACTAAAATCATCAAAACTGTAAAGTGTATTTTATCAATTCTAAATATTAGAATTTATAAAGTCAATAAAATTCTATGATTTGATGAAGCCATTTTTGCCCTGGGTATTTACCAATACACAGCAAAGGAAATCTAAAAAAGGGTTCCTGAATAGTAAGACTTAAACTTTTGGAGACCTGGACTTCTCAGTTACAAATCGATTGATTCAAATCATTTAAAATCTATTTATCAGGGAAACCATGATTTATTTACTTTTATTTATTTATTTTTTTGAGACAGAGTCTCATTCTGTTGCCCCGGCTAGAGAGCCACGGCGTCAGCCTAGCTCACAGCAACCTCAAACTCCTAGGCTCAAGGAATCCTTCTGCCTCAGCCTTCCAGGCAGCTGGGACTACAGGCATGTGCCACCATGCCCGGCTAATTTTTTCTATATACTTTAGTTGGCCAATTAATTTCTTTCTATTTTTGGTAGAGACGGGGTCTCACTCTTGCTCAGGCTGGTCTCGAACTCCTGAACTCAAGCGATCCTCCCGCCTCGGCCTCCCAGAGTGCTGGGATTACAGGCGTGAGCCAACACGCCCGGCCAAAACCACAGTTTAATATCAACAAAAATATTGCATTTAATCTTGAAAACAGAGGTTTACAGCCACTTTAATGTAAATCGGTTTTATCTCTGGGTATTTATAAATCCCAATATAGGAAGCTGATCTATTTTAAGAGAAACACAGCAAGAGAGTATCACTTTTGAACCATTATGCATTTAAATAATGTCTCTAAATGGAGAACCTGCCTCTAAAGCCTACCAATGTTTAAGGACCTAGCTCTGAGGCCACACCAACACGTGGGGCAGGTCAACGGACTCTCTCCATCTCGCCTCTGTTGCCCCAGATCGATAAATCTTTCCCCAGACAAACATCCCACTTCCTGGCATCCCAGCAATTGGCTCCTGGCACCCCCATCTGACTATAAATTCTTTGAGAGATGAGACTGTGCTGGCTCTGTATTGCTCATGAAGCAAGCATGCGATAAATATTTATCAACATCAACTCATATAAATTAGTATAATCTTCTTAGTTTATGGGTATAAGTACAAATCACAAAGCAGAACTTTGGACAAAGTCCTGAATGGAAGAGTCTATTGCCATTTTTAGATTCTTAAAAAATATTTGAGGGGGGCCGGGTGTGGTGGCTTATGTCTGTAATCCCTGCACTTTGGAAGGCTGAGGTGGGAGGATCGCTTGAGGCCAGGAGTTCAAAACCAGCTTGAGCAAGAACAAGACCCTGTCTCTATAAAATAATTGAAAAATTAGCCTGGCATGGTGGTGCATGCCTGTAGTCCCAGCTACTCGGGAGGCTGAGGCAAGAGGATCACTTGAGCCCAGGAGTTTGAGGTTGCAGTGAACTATGATGATACCACTGCACGCTAGCCCAGGTAACAGAGAGAGATCATGTTTCCAGAAAAAAAAAAAAGAAAGAAAAGAAATATTTGAGGGGAATGTGAGAATAATAAAACCAAATTAAAGTGGCTACTAAGAAAAAAATTAAAGCCTTGGTAAGAATAAGCAGTTTGATCTCTCTTAATTTACCTCCCAATTTTCTTGATCCATCCAAGAGAGGAAGAGGATTTCAGATAATAACTAGCTTTGAAAATCCTTATGAATTTGCAACTCATGCTAACGACAAAGAACACAAGGCTAAGCCTTAAGCACCTGTCCAAGGTCACGGAAGCAATCAGTGGCAGCACTTAGCACTGAGCCGCAGCACACGCACATTTTCCCCATATGCCCAAATTTATATGAATCTATGTATTTTGTGCACTCATGTGTGAGTACAGCTACAATTACCCTATTAGCTTTGTAAATAAGGAAAAACGGTACGGGCCGGCAGACACTGCTGCTTGTGTGTGTGTTCTAAGCACCAGTGACATACGTGAAGAAACCGACATTTCCACTCATGAGTAGGCCAGTAGTCATTTCCAAAGCAGTGTTAAACATGTATACATCATGAAAAAGTATTGCGGCTGTTTACGACCCTTTAATTTAAATCTAGTAACTGTACCTCTCTATTGGAGCTCTGAAGAAAATTAGAGTCTCCAAAAATGCTAGGCTACTAATCAATGTAGATAAGCTTAAACCAAAATTTCCCACAGACCTCGTGTATCAAGGTAAGGTCCCTTTTAAAAAATGAAATAGCTTAACTAGACTCATCTAAACGGCAAAGTGTCTTTTGTTAATTCTAAAATATTAGGATTTATAAGGTAAAAATTCTACGACATGGTCTCTCTAGTTAACCACCACGGGATTTATGTATCTGTTACAAAGACATTATGTAAAAAGTCTTCAGTCCTCTTTGGGGGGCAATTAGATTGACAAAGAGGCTTCCTTTGTAACTGATTGACTTACATGAGGTCCTTAGACAGATACTGGTTCTCATTCAGTACAAAAGCCAAATGCTATGCATACCTGTAACAACACCGTCAAAGGTTTGTCTGCATATAACCAAGAAGGTCCTACTGGCTGCAGTGTTTTGCTGGAAGAGCAGCCAGATGATCGTAATCCTCCCCGCTCTCCTCCAAAAACTTGTTTAAAAATACGAATGGAACTTTGGACATCTTTCCTTCTTTGCTTCTGACACTGCACACCACATGGGTTTGAGTATTTGCGGAGAGCACGGTTTCCCTAACAGTAAGGATGGGCATTCCTTAATGATTAGTTTTCATAGTGCGGTCAACTAGAGGAAACATTTCTTTTCCAAAAAACTCAAATGCAGATGTGGTTTGAATGTTTGTCCCCTACAAGACTCATGTGGCAACTTAATTACTTCTGAATGTGGCAATATTGAGAAGTGAGCCTTTAAGAGGTGATTTGATCACGAGGGCTCTGCTCTCATGGGTTAATCCACTCACGGATTAATGGATTAATGGGTAATCTCGATGTGGGACTGGTGGCTCTATAAGCGGAGGAAGAGAGACCTGAGCTGGCACACCCGGGCCCTGGCCATGTGATGCCCTGCACCTGCACCACCTCTGGACTCTGCAGAGAGACCCTACCAGCAAGAAGGCCCTCACCAGATGCGGCCCCTCGACCTTGGACTGCTCAGTCTCCATAACTGTAAGAAATAAATTCCTTTTCTTTATAAATTAACCAGTTTCAGGTATTCTGTTATAAGCAACAGAAAATGAACGAAGACAAATGCTGAGCTAGTCCCCTGGTGTGGAGGGAAGCAGAGTCCCCCAGCTGAGTGGGAGCACGTGGCAGAGGTCTGGGAATTCAGAAAGGATCTTGCTCTTGGGGCTCTGTTGACCTGGATGGGGGTAGGTCATGCAGAGATGAATGTGTTGCTGTGGCAGCAGCCAGGGTTAGAGGAGGGGACAGCTCCCAGGTGACTTAGAGACTTGCTTACAGTGTCTGAAAGTCACAGAGTGAGTTCTGAGAATACGAGAGAAAAAAGCTTTGTTTGTCAATGGACTCTCATCCTCGCCAGCGTCTGTTGTTGTCTGAATTGCAGACACTCCCATAACTGGCCCCTACACCCCTCCTACCCAGGCAGCAATGTGGCTTCTGGCAGCAGCGGCACGCGAGTGTCCCTTGCTATTCTCACTGGGGCCCTACCCTGACCTGCGTGGGACTGGCAATGCCACCTCCCCTCAGTCCACAAGAGGACTCAGTTCTCTGAAGAGAACCTGGACAAAACAGTTCTGAGCCTGGGAAGGGCACCAAAGAGAGGGCTTTTCATCAGCCTCTGTTCCCTGCCATTTTGGGGGGCAGGGGAAATGGAACACCCAATAATCAGAAATCGTCAGACAGACATAAAAGAGATTAGTCATAAACAGTAACTTAAAGTTATATTTGCACTGCCTTTATAAAGTGAGAAAGCACTAATAACATTAAAATGAAGTCTCTGTTAAAAGAAAGTAACTACGTATTGTTCAAATTTCAATTGGTTCTTTGACTATGAAAAATCATCCTAAATCGGTTCCGTACACTTACTGTCAAACATAACAGTTATTCCTGAGTCACGTTTCCCCCCTTCTGTGCTGTATACAACTTCTCTTTGCTCAACAAACGGCAGTATGATGAGTATTACGAAAGTTGATCCATTAAAAGCTACCTAAGAATAACGTAACTCTACAACTCCTGTACTGGCAAAGGGACACAGGCGAGGAGAAAGGAACGTCAGCGCACCTGCAAGGGTCACGCACACTGGCGCCTCAGTCCACCTCAGGAGGAAGGTCAAAGTAGCCCATGACAGAGAACACAGCCACGTCTCCTCCCTACTTGCCCAAGAGTTGCCCGTTTCTGCCTTTCCTGGATAAAGTGGAAATTCCTCGAAGTTAGGACAGGGACTTCAGGGAAACACGTGTTTTTATTCGCCTCTCTCTCTCTCTCTCTCTCTCTCTCTGAGCTTAACTTAGCCTCTTGCACAGAGTGAGAGTTGAAGGGATGCTGGCTTGGACAGTGACACAGTTGACTGTTCCTGCTGACTTCACACTATCAGGGATGCTTTAGTCTCCTGACCACTCATCATCTAGAGGGTCTCAAGGGACCAAGTGACCTGGGCAGGGCCTGTGGTCACTCCCTGGAAAAGATCCAATAATGTCCCCATCAAATGAGACCCTGGTCTCCAGATCACAAATCAAAACCCAAGCAAGTGAACAGGAAGTTCCTGGGGCCATCAGGACTTGAAATGACCAAGGGTTAGACATGATTTCAATAAAGAAATAGTAATTCCAGATCAGAAAGGTTTTTAAATTCAGGGAAGCTGAGGGCTAGGGGGCAGGGGGAGGACAGCAAAGGTCACTGCTAGAAGCAAGAGCCTCATAGCAGCTCACCCAGAAGCTGTGGAAAACCTCCCACCTGCCACCTGCCCACAAGTCCACTTCAAACGGCCATGGATGACTCAGGCATCTTCTCCCCTACCCTGGGTGACTATGCAGAACCTCACCTGGGACCTTCCCTGCAGTGAAGACAGAGTCAGAAGTAGACAACACCCATACCCAGCTGGCCACAGACCAAGACCAAAGCCGAGCCCAAGGATCCTAGCTAATAAAATATTGAACACCTTCTGTCAGAATACCCTAAAAACACTCACTGGAATGTCAACTTGAATCTCTGTAGTCGACTCTCTGAGACACTTCTGAGTCCAAACTGGGTGAAATTAGATTTCAAAAAGTGACCCTCTGAGCATAAGACACTTGGTTAAACTCACCTCATGCTTCCAATCCAGCCCTTCCACGTATGTTTCATCTCCACAGTCCTTCACCAAGAAAGCCAGCTGATTCTTCAAAGTGTCAGAGTCTCTCACTTTGACTTTGGAAAATCCATAAAGAAAGCCTTTTCCTCAGCTTATGTTGGACGTGTTCTGTCTAGGCTGCTGCTATAAACAACTATCCCTAGGCTAACTGAATCCCCTTTCAAGGCAAAAGCATAGATTTTAAAATACTTGTATTGCTCACTGGCACAGGCTGGCATGAGTCTGCCCACGGCTGGGGCAGAGGCAGGCATGGCAGACCCTTGGAGCTGGGCAACAAGTGCCAGGCCTAGATGGCCTGTGGGCAGGGGACTGGTTACAGGCAAGGTGATTGAGCAATAAATAAAACTAGTAAATATGACAGCAGCCATCTGTTACTGCTGTTGGAAAAGAGAGGCACAACCAAGGAAGGATGAAAGCTAAGATAAACCATGTGACTTGGATTGTATCATGGTTTTTATAAGTGGCAGGATAGATGGACAGACAGACAGATCTGGAACTGCAAATGTATGTGTGTATGTACACATGTATGTATAAACGTGTGTGTGTGTGTGCAGGGAAGTACATACGTACTTAATTCCCTAACTACATCCACTGAGAAGCCCTAGTAGTCACAATACCCCAGTAGCAATGAACACATCTAGAGCTTAGGTCTTAGTTCCTAAAAACCATTCTCCAGTAAAAGGAACCAGGGCTTATTGGAGAAATGGCTAATTCCAGGGCTGGGGCAAGAAAAGTTCAAGATAAGCCTGGAACATGTGTCAAAAAGGAAAGCAGTGCTCAAACAATGATACGGACATATCAAAGGGTCACAGAGCCAGCCTGAGGGGGCTCCCCCTGGCCAAGTCTGGGACAATATGAGCATCAAAGCAAATGATGACAGTAATGGATTATAACCCAATGAATAAAATAAGAGTCTGTGAGTCAACTGATAGGAAGGAAGGAAAGAAAGCTTTTTTACAGCAGGGCACCAACTCACAAATGTAAAAGAAATGATGCCATTAGAAAAATCACCATTTTGGCCGGCACAGTGGCTTACCCCTGTAATGCTAGCACTCTGGGAGGCCAAGGTGGAAGGATCGCTTGAGGTCAGGAGTTCGAGACCAGCCTGAGCAAGAGTAAGACCCCATTTCTACTACTAAAAATAGAAAAATTAGCCGGGCATGGTGGCACATGCCTGTAGTCCCAGCTACTCCGAAAGAGGCTGAGGCAGGAGGATCGCTTGAGCCCAGGAGTTAGAGGTTGCTGTGAGCTAGGCTGACACCAAGGCACTCTAGCCCAGGCAACAGAGTGAGACTATGTCTCAAAAAAAAGAAAAGAAAAGAAAAGAAAATCACCATTTGGCAACCATACTAACTGATCTAGGCAAGAATCATCAACAGATGCTAAAATTAGTGGGTGAAAGTTTAAATGAGAAACAGGATACTTAGTCTCAAAACATCTCCCCACAAAAATGTATTACTTTTTAACTAATAATTACAAAATGCTAACTAATTAATTTTACAGTGAAGAAACCTGGTAGACGCCACCTCAACCACACCATAAAAGTTAACATCTCTAGAAATGGGACAAATCACAACCGTGTGCTTCCCTGTCATGATACACCTGGAGGACGCAGCCGCCCCCGGCAATACTCCTGCCAGAAACACACAGGCTGAATCTACTCACTCGGGAAGACGAGACAAATCCCAACTGAGGGACCTGCTCCAAGGTAACTGTTCTCTTCACAAATGTCAAGGTCATGAAAGACAAAGACGAAGGAGCTGTCCCAGATTGAAGGAGACTGAAGAGCCTTGACAACCAACAGGGCGTGTGATCCTGGCTTGGCTCCTGCACCTCTGCAGGATGTTACAGGGACAAGTGGCAAGACGTGAAGGGGCCTGTGGAGCAGGTTGGGTGTTGTGGCAAGGTCTGGCTGGGCAGACGAAGGCTCTGCAGGAGGGTGTCCTTGTCGTTAGGAAATACGCACGGAAGAATTTAGGTGCACGATCTGTAATCTAGTCTCAAATGATTCAGCAAAAAAAGGGGTATGTGTGTGTGTCTGTGTGTGTGTGTGTGTGAGAGCAAAGAGAGAAAGACCAACAAATACGGCAGGTTAATTTAGGGAATCTGAGTGAAGGATATTTGGGAGTTCTTTGTGCCATTTTGAAACTTTTCTGTAAATCTGGAATTATTTCAGAATTAGAATATAACACCACCAAAATACCCTGGGTCGTTTATTCAGCACTCCTAGATATTACTCAGTGAGAAGTTGTTATTTACTGACGCAAAGTTACAAATCTCACAGGCAGTATCCCAGTTTCTCCTCACAGCAGCCTGCAAACTTGGCGCAATCTTCCCCATTTGACAGGAACAAAGGCAGGGCTCCTGAGTGCCCCGCCCACAGTCACTCTCAGACAAGAGCAGGCCCTGGCTCCACACCCAGGTCAAGGACAACCAATACAGCAACTCTTGGAGCACCACTCCCCTCCTTGGTGCACTTTCCATCAAGAGCACCAATTAAGGTGATTCTTGTCATTTCCCACGACTGCTGCGACACCGAGGAGGCACTCCAAGATCACAGCTCCCAAAGGTTTACGTCTTTGCCTCCAGTCCACACCCGCTGCTGTGATCTATCACCATGAACCTGGCCCTGAGAGGCGAGGTAGAACACACTGGGCCAGGGGCTAGTGGCACCAATGGGGAGCGGGGCTCAGACTCACTCCTGCCCACACCCCCAGTGGCCAGCACAGGATTGGCAGGCACCCCAGATACTGCCACCAGAGCATTCTGGTCACACCAGCCAGGGGTAACTCTTAAGACAATCTGCTTGGGCAGAATGACCAGACAGAAATGTGCGTGAGTGGTTCTTCTCTTACCCTGAATACTAAATGCCATTTGATCATCAATGCCAAGAGTGAAGAACAAGATGCCATAAACTCCTTGAAGGAAAGGCCATGTCATTTACCTTGGAGTCCCCCACTCCCACCCCTTATAAATGCTCAAATAGTGGCTGCTCAACACATAAGCTTTGAATACAAGCTACCTATAGTAGGCTGAATTCCCTCAAACTTCATGGCCACCCTGAACCTCAGAATGTGACCTTATTTTGGAGAGAGGGTCTTTGCAGGTGCAATTCATTAAAGATAGATATGAGATCATACCGGATTATCATGGATCCTAAATCCAATGAGAGTGTTCTTGAAAGAGACAGAAAAGGACACAGAGAGACACAGAGAAGGCGGCCACGTGAAGGAGGAGGCAGAGGCTGCAGTGACACAGCTGCAAGCCAAGGTACCTATGCCATGGACTGCCAGCACCCGTGAAGCTAGGAAAGGGGCATGGGACAGATTCTCTCTCTAAGGCTCCAAAGAAACTAACCCTGCTGGCACCTGATCTCAGACTTTAGAACGGCGTAAGCTTCTCTTGTTTTAAGCCCCCTAGTTTGAGGTACTTGGTTACAGCAGCTCTAGGGAACTGATACACTACAAAGAATATTTAACATGGCCTTTCCTACAATACTAAAATGTCACTTAACATGTTAATAAGGTAAACCACTTTGGCTCATTCCTACTTCAGCTCAATGAATCTGACAACATCTTAAGTTACTCACTGTATAATCACAGTTTCTTCTTGACATCAGCTGCTCTTCAAGTGCCCAGGGAACAATGGTGACTTTGTTCCAGGACTATATTTTTTTTCTTAACGGACAAACTGATTTTTAAATTACCGAGAACCTACTGTATGGACGGCACAGTTTTCAGATGTTTTGACTTGTCACACATAAATTACAATAAAAACTTCTTAGACAGGGGCCAAAATATGGGATGAACATGATATTTAGTAGGCATGCATTTCATGTCACAGACAAAAGCGTATTATCCATAAAACTATCATTTAAGAGTGGGTGGATGAAATTTTAAAATGCAGTGCTCTGGGCCATCAGGAAACCACTACTAACTGAGCACAGGATATATCCAGGATTAATAGTAAAGAGAGAAAACACATTTGGATTAGAATATTGGAAACAGTTAAGTTATGCAGAGCTTTCACGGTTGTTTTTTAAAATTCAGTCACTGAGACATAAAATAATATTGATCTCTGAGAAGGGCTTTTGGCAGAAACAGCAGTTGGCGTCGTCCCAGAGCACTTGCCCTTCATCTGGAGCGTTTCACATGCATGCCGTCTATTTATAACAGTCGGGCACATGTCACTACAATGGCCGATTGTATTGTACAGCTGTTTGTGTGTATCAAGAAGGGCAGGAAACGGACAGCCTGCACTTTGATGTTTCCCTTTTTTGGAGATTTAAAATAACATTTTAAAAACTGCCAACCGGCAAGGTCACAAAATATTTCTGTATGGCACAGGGAACGACTGCAAAGCTGTGGTTCACATCAGATGCGGAGGCCTGGGACACAGCCAGCAAGCCCAGTTGCACAATACCCTGCCAGTGCCAACTTCAAAAGTTATTTGCTTCAGAGAGCTCGCAGACGACGCTCTGCCAGTAATAAAACAGCATTTTATAAATTTGCAAGGGTCTCCCTGAGAGGGGTTGCCTGAAGGAGCAAGGATTTTCCCTGACTGCTCTAGTTAGAACTGTACCCACCACCACCAGGCCTCTTGTCACGACATACTGCATATTTTTCTAATATATGTGTTGATTTTTTCACTCCCCCATTCTATTCTACATGGTCCACAAAAGCAGGGCTCAGTGTCTGTTTTGTTCACTGATGTATCTACAGAGCCGAGAATAGTGCCTGGCACATGGTACTTACTGAGCGCATGCTTGCGGAATTAATTTAAACAGCAGAGACAATGGTA
The DNA here is from genome assembly GCA_963574885.1 of Lepilemur ruficaudatus. Taxonomy (NCBI): domain Eukaryota; kingdom Metazoa; phylum Chordata; class Mammalia; order Primates; family Lepilemuridae; genus Lepilemur; species Lepilemur ruficaudatus. Next base: position 17,053 of record CAUYRT010101175.1, on the reverse strand, counting down.
TCAGGAAACACATGGAAACACTGATGACCAGTATTAGATGCCAGAATTCTGTCACCCTTCCCCCCACCCTCGACAAAGATTGAGTTTTGTTTACGTATTTATGGCATGCAGAAATAGAAATGGACTAAAAAAAATACCTGATTTTCTCAAAGTGTAGAATGCAAAAAAGCTAACAGGGCTCAATTCTGAAATAACATTCCCTCAAATTGTATCTCACAAACTCTCAAGATTACGGTTTGCCATTTCACAAACCTTCTTGCTAGAGACACTAGATTCAGGAAGCACCCGTGCTAATGGAAAAGTACGGCCCTAATTAAATGAATATTTTAAAAATCATCAAGTTATGCAAAAGAATCCCGTATTGTGCCAATAACTCTTGAGATTTTAGGATTTATTTCAGGATTTTACATCAGTATATCATGAAACTGTAACTAATTACTTAATCTGTAAAAAAACTCTGGAAGGTCAGAAAGAGGCAGAAAGCAGGTCCCCCGTGGAAGGGAGGGACGGGAAGCAGAGGCAGGAGAGAACTGGGCTTGGGGCTCAGTGCTGTCCTGGCTGACTCTGCGGAGCCATTCTTCCACACACTAAAGGGACAGCCAGGCCTCAGGAAGCTGGTCCTATTCAGCAGAATTCACACGTGAAGAAGCCTTTTGGGATGCTTTTTAGGAACAATTCACTAGCAGAACAAAGGTGTCACTTCCTAAATATGAGGAACTCCTTGTCAAAAACGCCTGAGCAGTGAGAAAGCTCCTAGAAGGACAACGGCCCTGTGACTGGTGCACAGAGCATCCCTAGCAAATGGTTTTGAAGCCACTTCCTCAACCCTTACAGACAAGCAGTGTTGGAGACAGACATGGCAGGGAGGTCTCAGCCTGTCCTGTGGAAGACAGAATGCAAAAATCTGCAGCTATGGGGGAGCAGGTCAAGTTTGTTTGTTTTATCATTATAAAGACAATAAATATTTTTTGTTGGAAATATCAAAAAGAGCCAAAAATAGAGTATATTGAAAAAATAAAGATGATCAATAACCCTAACCATAGAGATCAACCACTTTTAACTTCTTTATTTCCTTTCCATCATTTTTAATAAGAGCTTTACTGAGCTATAATTCACATACCATGCAATTCGCCCATTTAAAAATGTACAATTCAGTGGTGTCTCGTATATTCACAGAGTTGTATGACCATCACCACAATCAATTTAGAACGCTTTCATCACCCTAGAAAGTAACTCCGAACCCTGTAGCGGTCAGTCACCCCATAATCTTGCCTTACCTTATGTGTCTGTGGCCACTGTCCTGTTTCTGTTTCCTTCCCAACATCAGCCTGTCTTCTCAACCTACTACCCCCAGGCTAGCAACGCTTCCCACATCCTGTAGGAAATTCTTGACTCTGCTCAGTGGTTCAACTAATAACAAAGATTCTGTGAGCACACAAGAGGGCCCACTCGAAATTCTCTCTGCTAGCTGAAACATTGCCCCTAAGGAGTGATTCCTTGTAGTTATTTTTTATTTATTTTACTTATTTTACAGAGATGGGGTCTTGCTCTGTCGCCCAGGCTGAAGTGCAATGGCACAATCTTAGCACACTGCAGCCTTGGGCTCAAGTGATCCTCCCACCTCAGCCTCCTGAGTAGCTGGCATTCCTTGTTAGGTATAAGTAAGAATGACAATGACACAAAGAGGCTGGAGGTGGGTATTTATGGTGCTACCAATGTAAAGCACTGTTGTCAAACACCTTCCACATAGTGCCTTACTAAGTCCTCATAACAACCCCCTACAACAAGGACTAAAACTAGTCCCACTTTATTTTTTTTAATTTTTATTTATTTATTATTATAAATAAAGAGACAGGCATGATGCTGTGAAAGGTGCAGGTCTCTGCTGCTCAGGCTGGAGTGCAGTGGCTCAATCATTGCTTACAGCAGCCTCAAACTCCTGGGCTCAAGTGATCCTCCTGCCTCAGCCTCCAGAGTAGCTGGGACTACAGCTGTGCACCACCACACCAGCTAATTTTTTTTTGGTAGAGATGAAGGTCTCACTATGTTGCCCAGGCTGGTCTCAAACTCCTGGTCTCAAGCAATCCTCCCACCCCAGCCTCCCAAAGCGCTGGGATGATAGGTGTGAGCCACTGTATCTGGCCCTAGCCCCATTTTAGAGATAAGAAAACCAAGGCCCAGAGAAACCAAGGTCACTACAACCTCCTGCCTCAGCCTCCCAAGCAGCTGGGACTATAGGCATACATCATTGCACCTGCCTAGTTTTTCTCATTTTTAGTTGAGATGGGGTCTCATTCTTGCTCAGGCTGGTCTCACACTCGTGACTTCATGAAATCCTCCTGCCTCAGCCTCCAAAAGTGCCAGGATTACAGGCACGAGCCACCACACCTGGCCTTTTTTCTCTTTTTTACACTTAACTAATTTAAAAGACAAGTACACAAAACAATAACTACAGACCTTTATTACTGGGCTTACATAAAGATGCAATATATATGACATAATACCACATAGATATATAATGGAGCAAAGTTTCTATATTTTATTGGAAATGCATCAGTATTAATTTAAAGTAGACTATGATGAGATACATACTGCAATCCCTAGAGTAACCACCAAAAATATAACTCAAGAAAAATAGTTTTAAAAACTCACCAACTGGATGAAAATGGAACACTAGAAAATATTTAACACAAAATAAGATAGCAAGGAGAAACAAAGGAACAGAAAGACATGAGACAGAGAAAACATAGCAAAACGGTAGATGTAATCCAAGCATAATAATAATTACATTAAATGTAAATGGATTTAACACTCCAATAAAAGGCAAGGACTGTCAGACTGAATAAAAAGTAAAACAGGGTCCAACCATACACTATCTACAAGAGACACAGATGGAGAAAGATAGATTACGTAAAGAAAATCATATTACTAATGAATTTTCACTGGCTATGCTAATATCAGACAAAATAAACTTTAAGACAAAGAAATGTTACTAGTGAAAAATAAATTTTTTTATTTCAGCACATTATGGGGGTACAAATGTTTAGGTTACGTATGTTGCCCTTCCCCCACCCCAGTCAGAGCTTCAAGCGTGTCCATCCCCCAGATGGTGCGCATTCTACTCATTATGTATGTATATACCCATCCCCTCCTCCCCCTCCCATCTGCCCGATGTCCTATAAATGTTATTCCTATATGAGCACTTAGGTGTTGATCAGTGAAACCAATTTGCTGGCGAGTACATGTGGTGCTTATTTTTCCATTCTTGGGATACTTCACTAGGTAGAATGGGTTCCAGCTCTATCCAGGAAAATATAAGAGATTCTATATTGGATCAATTCATCAGGAGGATATAAAAATATAAACATATAAGTACTTAACGAGCTCAAATATAATACAGCAAAAAAAAACAACAACAACAAAAACTGACAGAATTGAAGGAAGAAATAGACAACTCAAAATAATATTTGGAGACTTCAACATCCAATAACTGATATAACATCTAAACAGAAAATCGGCAAGAATACAGATTTGAATAGCACTTTCAATCAACTTGACTTAACACACCTATAGATCACTTCGAGCAACAATAACAGAGTACACATTTTTTTCAAGCACATATGCAACATTCTCCAGAATAAATCACAGGCTAGGCCAAAAAACAGGTGTCAATAAATTTAAAAGGATTAAAATCACATAAAGTCTATTTTCTACCACAATGGAATTAATCAAAATCAAGAGCAGAAATCTGTGGAATCACCACACATTTGGAAATTAGAAAACACATCTCAATAATTCAACAGTCAAGGAAGAAATGACATGAAAAGTCAAAAAATATTTCAAACTGGATGAAAATAAAAACACAGCAGATCAAAATTTATGGATGTAGCCATGGGAAGTACTTAGAAAGAAATTTAGATAGCTTTAAATACCTGTGTTAGGAAAAAAAGAAAAGTCTCAAGTCAGTAACCTGAGCTTCTGCCTAAGAAACTAGAAAAAAGAGAGTAAACTAAACCCAAAACAAGCAGAAGGAAGGCAATAATAAATACTGGAGATCAATGAATTGGGAAAGAAATATAGAAAATAGATGAAAAACTAAAAGTCGGATCAGGAACAAGGCAAGACGTTCACTCTCCCCACTTCTACTCAACGGCGCCTGCCGGCTCTAGCCTGTGCAATCAGTAAGGCAGAAAATTTAAAATACAGAGACTGGCAAGGATGAACTAGAGCTGCTCATATTCAGATGACATGACCGACCCTATATATAGAAGAAGTCCACAAAAAATACTAGAATAAGTAAGTCTAGCATGTTCCTAAGATATAATAGTATCAGAAAATCAACTGTATTTTTATGTGCCAGAAATGAACAATGCAAAAATGAAATTAAGAGATAATTCCATTTATGATAGCATCAAAATTAAAAACTGCCTAGAAACAAACTTAACAAAAGTGCAAAACTATACACTAAAAATTATAAAACACTGTTGAGATATGAAATAATATCTAAATAAATAGAAGGAGGTACTGTGATCTTGAAGGACCCAATATTGTTAAGATGGTATTTCTTCCCAAACCTATCTAAGATTCAACACAATCCAGCAATTTTTTTTTTACAGAAATTAGTAAGAGTAGCCATGAGCACAGAATTGTTTGAAGCTGGGTTATGGGTACCCAACAGTTGATTATACCGTTCTCTTTACTTTTGTGTTTGAAATTATCTACAATAAAGTGTTTTTTGTTTGTTTGCTTAAAAAAAAAAAAGACTAGAGAAAAGAAAAAAAAAATGAACAATTCAAGGGCTGCTTTAATATTCCTCACTCTTCATCCTCAGCCTGCATCACTTGCCCACAGGCTGATTCTCGCTGAGTCCACTCCTGGTAGTGGCTAGTGAATGGGTAGGTGTGGAAAATTAAGAGAGCAAATACACAGAGTGACAAAACGAAGAATAAATGAAAAATCATAAGCCTTAGCTGAAGCTGTTCTTCTAATACAGTCCGTCACCAGGTTTGAATTCATGGGCGCTTACAGCAAATCCGCACTGTCAGAGACTGACTCCCCGAGTCAACTTCTAACTGACCAGAGAACTGTTGGAAAATGCCCCTCTACTGTTATGTCGTTTGTATAGTGATGTACTTAGATCTGACCTAAGTACAAATCAGTGGTGCACTAAGATCAAAGCACCCAGCTCTTTAAAGTCACCGTCTTCACTCTTACCCCATCCTGTCCCAAACACCTGCACATTCCTTTCACTTTCAATTCCAAAGGGCACGTTCTAAAAGCCCAGGCGGAAAGAGAAAGTAAGCCCTGTTTTCATTTCCTTTCAAATATGTGGTGCTTTCCAATTTTATTCCTTTCTTCTCCAACGGAATAATACTTAACATTTCTAAAGCATTATTCGTCCCCTCTTAAGGTCCTCATGGCGACACCATGACACAGGTAGGGCAAGTGCTAAAACTGAAATAATGGTAGAAGCCTAATGGCACGTGTCAGCATCTAGCCCTATGACGAACAAGCAGGACATGTTTTCCGCCTCCTGCTGCTGCCTCTTAAGACACGGGGGCACTTCCTAGCAACAGACAGGGGACCCTTCTCCATTCCAGGAATGGGTACGAACGTGCCTGGACGGTCTGTGATGGGCAGTTGGGAAGTTCCATCTACATCTCATTATGGAACCCCCCGAAAAAACTCTTATAAAACCATACAGTCCTGAAGTTTTAAAAAGCGTTATTAAATCGTTCTAATATACAATTCCAATAAATCTTTTGTTTGTAAAAAACACTCGGTTTCCTCATTTCAATCTACCACTTCAAATCTCTTTTCCACTCCTTAACTATATTTACGTTTCTCTCTCCTCTCCCCTAGGCCAGAGCAACAATTTTGCTTTTATTTTTTTAAAGCCTGGTGTACATCAGGGACAATGAATTTTACTTTTTAATGAGACAGATAATATCGGCCAATAACATTTCCATGAGATCCATCTTTAAAACAGTAAATAATTCATATCAAAAACTTAGCTTTAAAAGATTCCCACTTGTAGGAGCCATCGGAATGTCAAAGATGCCCAGTTAAATATAACCTCATCCCTCCCAACATTCTCATTTACACACAATTCAAAAAAAAGATTTACTTTCCATAAATTTCAAAAATGCCCTTTAAATGAAGGAAACATTTCTTTTTTACATCGAAGCAAACACAGCTTCACTATTGAATGTCCTTATCTTTGATACAGTTAAACTGCAGGTCGTCGTCTGAGACAGGTTCAGGGAGAACCGCCGCTGCTGTTCAGCTCTTAGGAAAGAGTTCTAAGAACTGAGATGGCAACTTTAAAAAACCATTAGAAAAACAGAATGGGGGGAGATGAGAAAAAATTCATCCCAAGTTAGAAATATGAACTCCTGCCCAACGTGCAGGTTTTTAAAAAAATGGATTTGTAAAATAGATTGAAATTTGAAATAATATTTATAACCAACATTACTTCATAAGCATAGTAAAGTACTAATTCTTAAAATCCTTCCTCTTGCGCTGTGGCTATTTTTGTGTGGGCCAAGCAAGTCACTTCCTTTCCCCAGGCTTCTAACAATGAACATGATCTGACAGCCTTATACACACCACAGCTCCACTGCAGACCAAGATGGTTCTGGGTCAAACACAAGATTTCTGGTTCAAATTAGGATCATTATCAAATTAAGATAGTTCTGGCTCAACTGAGTCATCGTACATAGGCAGCTGAGTCGATTTCCAGGCTAAATGCCTGCTCTGGGGTAACCCTGCCCATCCCAGAACTGGACCCCTAGAGAAGTTTCAAAATTAACACAGTCGCCAGGTGACCCCCAGGAGCAGGTTAATTCAGGGCCTTCCCTGACCAAGAGGGGGGGATCTCCCCCACCTGGAGGTGAGATGCAACCTCGCCAAACACAGTTTCCCACTGTGAGCTAATAATATATGCAAATATTTACTTTGTGAATTTGTGTATCGTCAAATACACACAAGCAGAGTCAAATCTCTGAATCTTTTTTTGGTCATTGAACTAACTCTACATTGCACTTTTGGTAAAAACTCATTCCCTCTTTAATTATTAATAAACAGGCTGGGGGAAAAAAACGTAGCAAGAACATTTTTTTCCTCTTTCACTTTTGGGATTTGAAGGTCTTCAAATAAGTTTTTCTATTTACAGGGAAAGCAAAGCCTTTTAATATTATGATTTATAATTTAAGCAGCTTAGGAAATTAAAAAAATGCATAGAACATTAACTTCTCACACTAAGACAAGTTCATATCCCATCTGTACCCAGTGTACAGCCAAGGTTTACTCTGCATCTCTTTTCCTCACTTAAGCGCCTTAAACATGCATTTCCACCAACCAAATAACTCACTTAATGGTCGTTTTAAAATATTAACTGTTTTTCTGTTAATGAAAGTAATACGTGTCTGTTGCAGAAAAAACTGAAACAACAAACAGAAAACAATAGGGAGTGGAAGTTCCTCTAATCCCACTCTTAAAGATGGCTACTATACACAGATTTGTGTATATCCTCCAATGCATGTTTTATCATCTCCATATACACATAACCTCAAATACATTTTTTTTAAGAGACAGGGTCTCACCTTGTCGTCTGGGCTAGAGTGTAGTGATGCAATCGTATTAATAGCTCACCGTAGCCTCAAACTCCTGGGCTGGAGCCATCCTCCTGTCTGAGTCTCCCAAGTAGCTGAGACTACAGGCATGCGCCACCATACTTGGCTAATTTTTTAAATGTTTTGTATAGATGGAGTCTCACTATGTGGCCCAGGCTGCTCTCAAACTTCTGGCCTCAAATAATCCTCCCACCTCAGCCTCCTAAAGTGCTGGGATTACAAGGTGAGAGCCACCGCATCCAGCCTCACATACATGTTTTTTATGGAAAATAAAATCATGTTTTACATATGGTACAGCTGCTTGCTTTTTTCAACTAACAATTCATGATGGCTGTTTTGCCCACATTGGTACACACGTGGTACCTTATTCTTCAAATGTTTACAAATATTCCACTATATGGACAGACTATAATTTATACTTGATAGATATTCAAGCAATTTTCATTTTTCTGCTATCACAGGAAAGATGGTAACCAAGATCCTCATAAAGACATTTTCCCACACTTATGTAAATATTACCATAGGGTAAATTCCTAAAAGTAGAATGGCTTGGTCAAATAGTATGACATGTAAAACTCTGAAAGATAGAGCCAGATGTCCTCCAAAAAGGTTTTTGCAATTTGTCATCCCACTGATAGTGTTTCAGAGTGCCTGGGTTCCCTGCCGTCTCACCAACAGCAACTATAATCAATCTTTTGCATCTTTGTGAATCAAAGAGATTTAAACTTTTTTTCATTCTTATTTCAACCTGTTTTAGTATTATTAGGGAGGATGTACATTTAGCGCTCCACTTACTGGCTGTGTGACCTAGAGAAGTTATTTAATCTCTCTGTGCAGTGGCTCCCTTGTCTGTGAACTGAAGATAAAAGTCTACCTCCTGGAGGATTGTGAAGATGTAACGAAATAAGGCATCTAGGACACCTGGTACAGTGCCTGACACACAGCAGGTATTCAACAAAGGTCTGATGAACAATGAATAAATATAATGCTCTATCAGGCTGATTTACCAGAGATACCTCAGCAATCACCTATTGGTGGGAATTTGGATGCTGTTCAATTTTCACTGTTCATCGTCAATTATATTCCTGTCTTTGAGTAAATTGTTCCTTTGTATCTACAGGACCATCTTCTAAGCTATTCTCCCAGGATTTGTACAATGTTACAGATCTCGCTTCTGTTCTTTATGAAAAGTGAACCACCAAGGATACACCACCCATCAAGTTTCACAAATTTTTCTCTGCTTTAAAAAGTATATCATTGCACTTTTAAGGCATTCTCATTTGTCCTTTCCAAGCTGCTAAGGAGGATATACATTTTCCATATCATTCACTATTTCTAGTTTGGGAAATAATAAGCTCTACCATTATAATTTTCATGTATATATTTTTCTCTAAATTATGGGGAAAAAAACTTTTGCAGGTAGTAACTAAAAAACTGGATAACACATATTTCTAAAGGAACAGATGCACATGTATTTCTTATATGTGACTTTACCAGTGAAGAGTAGGATATGGATAAAAGTTTCAAATGATATTGTCTCATAAATCTCATATAATTTCTAAGCTCAACCAAATTTTTGAAAAATAACTAAGGAGAAGTTATTTTTAGAAAGCTGGAGTATCACTCCATCCTAATAAAAATAAAAACCAAGATAAGCTACAGAATCACAATTTTTCTTGACCCAACAGGGAGCTGGGGTCACAAAGTAACCAAGTAGCCTGAAGTCCAAGGTCCCTCCCACAGAGAGAAGAAACACATGGAGTATCCCAAGAGGGGCTGAGTCCAAAAGAAAGATGCCACTACCCACAAACGGGATCTGAAGGAACAGGTGAATAATATACAGAAACAGATTGAAAATTATAGCACAGAAATGGAAAACATGAGAAAGAATCAAATAGAAATGACAGAAATGGAAAACACAGTATCAGAGACAGATTTATCAATAGACTTATCAAAGCAGAGGTAAGAATCAATAAAGTTGAAAACAAGTCAATAATCCCAGAAGAAGAAAGAAAGAATGGGATAGAAGGAAATATTTGAAGAGACAATGACCAAGAATTTTTCAAACATAATGGAAAACATCAAACCACAGATCCAAAAATTGTAAAGGACCCCAAACAAGATAAATACCAAAATCACACCATGTCTAAATTGCTGGAAACTAAAAAGAAAATCTTAAACGCTGCCAGGGTGGGAGTGGGAATAGGGAGGCCTATTACATTCAGAGGAATAAAGAAAAGAAGTACAGCAGACTTCCCATCAAAAACAATGCAAGCAGGAAAACAGTGGTGTGACATCTTTAAAGTACTAAAAGATTAAGTCTCCAAAAAAAGTTTCAACACAAAATTCTATACCCTCAAAAAATATCTCTGAAAAATGAGTAGGAAAGTAAAGACTTTTTCAGACAGACAAAAGCTTAGATCGTTCATTCCCGGAAGCCCCACACCATAAGAAATATTAAAGGAAGTTCTTCAGTCAGAAGATGAAATGAGACAAAAACCTACATCTGCTTAAAGAAACTAAGAGTTCCTGAAATGGTTTAAAAAGAAGAAAGCAAGCATAAAATTCTTTCAAAAAGCCTTTAACCATTCTATAACTACACTGTCTAATATGGTAGTCACTACCACAGGGAACTATTTGAATTTAAATTATTTATTCAGTTGTTCAGTCATAACTAGCTACTTTTCAAGTACTCATTTGTCACATGTACCTAGTGGCTACCATACTGTATAGCGCAGATATAAAATATTTCCATCACTGCAGAAAGTTTAACTGGACAGCACTACTCTAAAAGGTCATTTACTACAAAAATAACAAAGTATTATGGTGTTTTATAACGTATATAAAATACATTATTATGACAATAGCACAAAAAATTCTCACAAGGTTCTTCTACACTAGGTCAAGTGGTGTAATACTTGAAGGTACACTGAGATAAATTAAAGACGTACATCGTCAACTTTGGGCAATCACTAAAATAAGCTGGAAAAAGAGATATGACTAATAAATCAACAGAGGAGATAAAATGGAATCATAAAAAATCAAAAAGGAAGGAGAAAAAAGGAATAAAGAACACATGGGGCCAGGAATAATGTCTGTTCCCGGCAGCCAGACTCCATACGCCTAAAAGGCTAAATGTCAGTATATGTAAATTATGCCTCACTGAACCTTTTTTATTTTTAATGAGAGGAGGGAAAATGAGTCTTTATCCAGATTAATTTTAGCCCCAAAACAGAGGAAAAAGACTTAATACTTATTTTATTATTTATACAAAATCATTTTGTATTTGAAAATTGCAGAGCTGCCCTACTGACTGCAAAACTCCCGTGAAGCATGAAAGCTGAGATGTCTCCCACAAGTGATCACATAGCTTATAAGCAGTAAAGTTAGGATCCAATTGAAGTCCAGATCTGTCTATCCCCAAAGTCCATCATTTTAATCACTACACTAAATCCAACAGGATTCTAAATTTGAAGAGTTTATGAATTGAGTCGCAAGTGCGTTTTAAGATCTGGCTCTTGATAAAACAGGGCAGGAGCCTTAGAAGATTCTTTTCCCCATTATTGGCATTAGAAATGCCTGTGAGATAACACTTTGCCAAATGCAACACTCTGGTGCGCTGGTCATACTAACGGGTTACCCAGCTGTCAGTTTAACAAACAAGACATGAGATTGGGAAAAGATCAGTCAACACAGGCCCACACGGGTGATCTCTGTCAGGTGTTAATTGGTTGCAGGACAGCTCCGTATCCCAGACACGGATGAAGGCACCCCTCCCTACCAAGGAAGGGGTGCTGATCCCAGGACATACGCACCACCCCCGCTTGTCCAAGGACAGAAGAAGAAAATGCATCAGCAAATCATCTACTAAGAGGAAAAGTAAAAAGTGACAGAGAAAGAAAATGTAGTATTTCTTTTACATGGAAAATTCGAAAGGTTATTTTGAAACTAACAAAGATTTAAGTGAAATTGTTACACTTTTAAGAACCACTTTATGTAGAATACTGATAAAGCGAGCCAAAAGATCATACTGCCCACATTGAGAAGTGTGCAATGGTCACTTATTTTTATTATTTCTTACATTTATTATTTCTCTGCTAGAAAAGGTAACAAGAGCTAAAAAGAAAAATCCAAGTCAAATCTAGGATTTATGGTGGTAAATCTATAAATCCTCCCATTTAAAAATTCTACAAAACAAGGGATTTAGATTTTTGCATCTTTTGTCCAAACACAAAAGCTCCAGCTTTCCACCTCCCATACTGTCAGCTTACATAATCTAATTCGTCCCACACAAAGCAGGACAAGTGATTTCCCTTGCAGGTGAGATACTCTCAAGCTTTCATCTCTAAGGTCTAAGTGGACCTCATGATAACTGGCACCTGGGGATTTAAGAAGAAAGTACCTGCAATGGTTACCAAAAAATGAGGCGTGCACCCAACCAGCAGCTGCGATCAGCAAAGGGCCCTTTGATTGACAGAAGATGCATTGACAAATTAAGGAGCTGTTTGTTAGTAAAAGTAAAACTTAAGAATAAATTTAAGAAATATGTAAGAGCTCATGAAAGACACTACAAAACTTTCTTGAGCAACACAAAAAGAGACTTGTGTGAGTGGAGAGAGATACCAGCTGGCTGGAGGACAACACTTAAAACTGTCAAGATGTCAAACTAGGCCGGGCACGGTGGCTCACGCCTGTAATCCTAGCACTCTGGGAGGCTGAGGCAGGCAGATAGCTCAAGGTCAGGAGTTCGAAACCAGCCTGAGCAAGAGTGAGACCCCGTCTCTACTAAAAATAGAAACAAATTAATCGGCCAATTAAAAAAAATGTATAAAAATAAATTAGCCTGGCATGGTGGCGCATGCCTGTAGTCCCAGCTACTCGGGAGGCTGAAAAAAAAAAAAAACTGTCAAGATGTCAAATTAATCCATATCCTGAAAGAACTTAACTCAAAATGCCACAGGAGTTTGTGAGGAAACAACAAGTCTAACTTTTATCTGGAAGAATAAATGCATAAAAACATAAAGAAAAAAAGACCTGCAAGAAAAGGTTCACATATATATCACAATTCTACATATTCATAAATGACATATTATCAGTAACTTGGACCACCCATTCCCCACACTAAAATTAATATTAGATGGATTAAAGATATAAGTATTAAAAAAAGAAAAACATAAAAGTACTGGAAGAAAATACAGGTGGGTATTTTACACAATCCTGAAGTACGGAAGGCTTTTCTAACCATGTTACATATTAGCAAGGGTAGAAACCATAAATAATGATAGATAAGACCAATATAAAAATGTTAAATTTCCACATGTCAAAAAAATATCACTATTGAAAGGCAAATTACAAACTGGGGGCAATATTAAAACATTTGTGGAAGACAGAGATCTAAGATACTTATATAAAGAGCTTTCACAAATCAATAAGGAAAAGACAACCCAATTCACAGGCAACTCTTAAAAGAAGAAATGCAAGAGAGCAGTACACATATGAAAAAGGCGTGTGCCCTCACTAGTAATTAGTGTGCACAAAGACAATTATCGATAAGGATGTTCACATCATTATAATTTATAATACTATATTTCATAGAATCTAAGATGCCAACGATTGTAAGATCCATCATTACGTTTTGTTCTATTATGAAATAAAGCAAAGGGCTGCCAATTAAACTGTGACATACCATTAAATTGTAAAATGCATCCTGACTTGAGGAATGTCTGGAAGATGAACATCTTTTTTTTTTTTTAAAGATGGTGGGGGTAGGGGGGATCTCACTCTTGCTCAGGCTGGTCTCGAACTCCTGACCTCAAGCAATCCTCCTACCTCAGCCTCCCAGAGTGCTAGAGTTACAGGTGTGAGCCACACCTGGCCCTATGAATATCTTATTATGGTGTTATATAGTAATACAAATTAGAAAAGATCTAAATTTCCAACAAGGGAGACTTCTTGAATAAATTATAGTACATCCCCATAATAAAATATTAGTCATTTAAAATGACGATATAGATATATTTACAGATTAAGAGTGGAACTGTATTCATGATCTATTAAGTAAAAAAAAGAGTTTATAAGACAGTGTATTTATTATGACACCATTTTGTAAAAAGATAACATTGATATATATATAGTATCTGCATTGAAAAAGTTTAACAACCTCACATTGAAACATTCCTAATGGCTATTGCTATGTGGTAAATGTTTTTTTAATCTTCTTTTTCCTTATCTGTCTTTTCTAAAAGTTAGATCATAAACATGTTTCACTTTTATAATTAAAAAAATAATAAAAATATTTTATTTGCCCTTTGCCATCTGCCTAAACACAGGGCTTCAAAAGTCACACATTCCTTAAAGCCGCAACATTTACAAAGGGAAAAAAAAACCTTCAAACAATCTAAATTCTCAAACAGGAAATGGTTAGACAAACTATGGTATATTAATTCAAAGAAATATATTCACCTTACAAATAAAAATACGTGAATTATGTAGATGCATAAAAAATCTACATGAAATAGCAATAGAAAATTAAAACAAAAATTGATTAAAATCAATTTCAACCAAGAAAAACTTACTATCTGTACCAAAGAATATGAAGAAGTTACAAAGTCATATATGGAGGTAATTTATCTAATAGGTTTCACAGAATTACGTGTTTTGACATTTTCATTAACTTTTCATATAAAATTAATTTAACACACATTTTCAGAACCACAACAGTGTTCTATATAGGCCTCTAAAACATAAACTTTTTTGGCATGCTTACCTGTCAATTTTAACCCCAAAAACATTCCACATGGCAACAAATGATCAATAAACAACACTTTTTCCCCCTCATGTCTTCTCTAAACTCCTATCTTAATGCACAATTTTGGTTTTCAATAACCTGCTCAACAAAAAAAAAATAGCATGTAGAAATGCCTAAACTACAGGGAAGTGTAGCAAGAAGTTTCCTTAGTCTCTGTGTGCTTTTTTTCCTGTTTTCTGGTTAAAGAAAACATTTCCAAGTTCATGAAAACGACACTAAAATTAGATAGACAAGAACCAAACCTTGACTCACAGTAGGGAAAACAGTATTTTTAAACTGAGAAATATTCATAGGTCTGTGCTTTATGAAAAGGGAAGACAGGCATGCTAACACATGTCCATGGCGTGGCCCAGGGAGGAACACGGTGGCAGCAGGAGAGAGAGCTCTTCCCACACCTGTATGTTCCTGAAACTGCTGGCACCTCACACATATCTTCTCTCGTGGAGTACAATGCTAATTAGAACAAATAATTAGAGAACACTTGAGAAATCCATTCACTTAACATTAAAGAGAAGGTTGCATCCCACGCACAACAGACAGACCGTGAAGCCGTCCCGGGAACCGGGAGTGGCTCCCTAACTCCAGAAGAGCTGGCCACATACGAGACACTCCGTCATTCCTGCAGAACAACTAATGCTTTTCAGAGCTCCAGACGTTAAGTTTAAGAAATACATTTGTTATAAGGTTTTTTTAAAAAGACACATCAGTGAAATCTAAGACACTTAACGAGTGACTATTAAAGGAATAAATTGCTTTAACACATTAAAACCACATTTATCTTGACAGTCATAGCCCTGCTTAAAAAACCTTCAAGAACACTTTACCTCCCACCACATCAAGTCTAGATATCTTCCTTTCATTCATTCCCACCCATGCTCAGCATCGCGGCACCTGCGTGAGCCTGTGCCACTGTGTCCACAGGGGCAGGTGGGTAAGAGCTAGGGGAGCGGGCAGGCAGCCAGCCAGGGAGGGGCGCAGAGAGGCCCTCCTTTGAGTTCACTGGTGGGAACGTAAGTTCGAAGCAGAAAGAACAGCTGTGCAAGCTTTGGGGTTTGGGGCCAAGCAGGAGAACTGGAGGTGAGACTCACAGGCTAAGTTGGTTGCATAATCCAATTTCACAAGTTTCTCCTAGAACAAGCACTCACATTTTTATTTTAAAAATACTACATTTTAACTAAAGTCACAGCCACTAATGCTTTGGATCCCTGAGCAAGTTTCCTTCATATCCCCCACCACCAACTTTCCTCGCTAACAGACGTCTGATTCTGTTTGGGAGATCCCCTTCCCATGCTCTGGAAGGAGACACCCACATACTCAGCCCCAGTGGATGACGGCAGAAGGCAACTGAGTCCTTGGAAATGTCATCAAACCTCTAAATTAATCTGCCCTGGAACTGTCATACTTCATGTTATGTGAGATAATAAATTCCATTTTTTTTTTTTTTAGCTAACTTTAGTTAGGTCTTCATTAACTCACAGCCAAAAGCATACTAACCAATATAACATGCTTATTTTGTCAAAGTATAAAATATTTTTTAAAAAATCACCAATATATAAGTTTGCTGTTTGTGCTTGACACAAAGTAAATGTGCTTCCCACCAGAGTGGCTATCATCAAAAAAACAGATACTAACAAGTGAAGTTAGTATCAGAAGTTACAGAAAAAATGGAACCTTTATACATTGCTGTTAGGAAAATAAAACAGTGCAGCCACTTTGGAAAACAGTCTGCAAGTTCCTAAAAAAGGTAAACATAGAATTACCATATGACCCAGTAAGTCCACTCTTAGATACACACCCAAGAGAAATGAAAACATACGCCCACATGAAAACCTGTACATTAATGTCCATAGACATTATTCATAATAGTCCAAAAAGTGGAAACAACCCAAATGTCCATCAACTGATGAATAATCAAAAACAGATAAAATGCAATGGACTATTATTCAGCCATAAAAAGGAACCAAGCACTGACTCACGCTACAGTGTGGATGAACCCTGAAAACATCATGCTCAGTGAAGGAAGCCAGACACAAAAGGTCACATGTTGTGATTCTATTTCTATGAAATGTCAAGAGTAGGGAAATTCATACAGACAGAAAACAGACTACAGGTTGTCAGGGTGCCAGGGAGGGACCTCCGAGGGAGGTGGCAGCTAAGGGGTGCAGAGCTTCTTTTGGGGTGATGAAAATGTCCTAAAACTGTTCACGGGGATGGACGCAAAACTGTGTGAGCTGTACGCTTTCAGTTGGTGAATTGTATGGTATGTGAACTAGATCTCAACAAAACTTGTTTTTTTAAAAAAGGAAATGTGGTGATGGGATCTGTAGTAATCGTGTGTTCCTATCACGGCCAAACGAAGCCAAGGGATGACTTCAGCATCTTAAGTAACTACTTAACTTGGGTATTTACAATACTCGAATCAACTCCCAGCTTTCAAATTGGTTTACCTGTAGCCAAATAAAGCACACTATTTTTTTTTTTTTTTTGAGACAGAGTCTCACTCTGTTGCCCGAGCTAGAGTGCCATGGCGTCAGCCTAGCTCACAGCAACCTCAAACTCCTGGGCTCAAGCGATCCTCCTGCCTCAGCCTCCCGAGTAGCTGGGACTACAG
>CAUYRT010101174.1:0-31173 GCA_963574885.1 Lepilemur ruficaudatus | reverse complement strand
ATGTCTAAGCAGAATCCCTAAGAATCATCGCAGGGATTGGCATTTCTTTTCCCTTCTGGCATATCCTTCAGCCCAGATCCAGGAATGAGGACGTCACTGAGATTAGAACATACCCACAGCTGACCCATAAACCTTTGTTGTAAAAACAGACTGAGATTTGGGGTTCATTGTTACCACAGTGAAGCTGCATGATTCAGTGTCTTGTGTTTTCCTCACATTATCAATCCCTTCTGATACTTCCTTAAATTTACTAAGCATCCTTGTGTATTCTCTGAAAAGTTTATCAGTATCTGGTCTTTGTGGGTCTGGCTCAGTTGCCTGTTGTTTCTGAAGGCTGTTGCTCACCAAGCTTTCCTTTCGGGTTTTGTAACCCCTAACAGTCAACCCTGAAGTTTTGTTGGACCACCTGCATGAGGACCAGTTTGAGGTTCTAATTTCTTAGGAAAGATGGATTATGCCCCGTCACTCAGAAACAGAAACCAAAACCAAAACCAAAACCAAAACCAAAACTGTTTCCTTAAGTCCCTGGTGTGTGTGTGTCTAGCTGAGTAATGACTCTTAATCCCTGGCACCGGGAATATGGCCTTGTTTGGAAAAAGTGTCTCTGCAAATGTGATTAAATTAAGACTCTTGAGATGGGGATACATGTAATAAGTATCCTTAGAGAAACAGGGATATTGCACCCAGCAGAAGAGGACAAAGTGATCTGAACGTGGACACAGAGAATGGATTGATGTGGCACAAGGCAAGGGGAGCTGACATTTGGAGGAGGCAAGGCATGGATTCTCCTCGAAGCCTCCAGATGCCCTTTAACGTCTTGATTTTAGTCCAGCGAAACTGATTTCAGACTTCTGGAATCCCAGACTGGGAGAGAATAAATTTCTGTTGCTCTCAGTCACTAAGATTGTGGAACTTTATTACGGCAGCCCTAAGGAACTGATCATCAAGGGGTGGGGTGGAGATTCAGTTATTCCTAGTTCACCCTTACACAGAGCGGGTAGCTCTCGGGGATTTCAGGTTTGCGGGGAGGTCCCCTTTAGACTGCACCTTGGGTGACCCTGGGGCTCTGTCTTCTGTCCCCTGTGAGGGGCTGAAATCTCACAGTTTATCAAACGCCCTCAAGGTGAAAGGTGGCACTTGATTAACTTCTCTAGTTTTTGGCCTCTAATTATTCCTTCCTTGCTTGCTAGGAAACATTTGGAAAGGTGCTTTTGAGACTACATCCAGCATTTTAGTTGGTTTTACCCGAGGGCCACGAGGGTTGCCTGGTTGGCCACATTGTGGGAAATGGAAGTTTGTGCATTTCTGCCAGTAACGGTGCTGGAATCTCACGGGCCAGATGACAGAGGCGTCCCCTTACAATTTATCACACCAGAGGCACCGGAAGGTTTCACCAGTGAAGAGCTGGTCAAGAGAGAAACTGAGTTACTAGGACGGTGAAGGTGCGGAGGACTTGTTTTCGGCACCCAGCAAACTCCCACGGCAGTGGGAGCCGGGCGGGGTGCCCAGAGCGGAGCGGAGCAGACAGTCGTGCATTTCTCAGTGGAAGGAGAGTCCTTGGTCACTCAGCAGCCAGCTCAGGGCTTTAGCTACAAACATTAGAAACAGATTCTGGCTGATACAAGCAAAAAAGAAGTTTCTTAATATGATACTGAGGAGCTTACAGAATCTCTGGAAGGGTTGGAGAAACAGCTTTTGGGGGACATAGGCAGGAACAATGTCCCAATCAGACCTGGTCTGGTGGGAATGTCACTCCTGCAGTTGCAGAGCCACCTCACCTTCCAGGCCACTGGACGCTCTACCAGAACCTCTGCCTCTGTTGCTGGTCCCCATCTTCTTCCTCAAAGTGGGGCCCTAGAGCTTAGCAGGAAGGGGGGCTGGGAAAATGAGCACTTTGAGCCCCTCACAGGGCAGAGGGGTTCACACTTGTAAGGTGGGAGATCCCTCAGCCATATGAAGGGGATTCAGATGCAAGGCAGGCAGAAAGAACGCCAGTGTCCACCGCGGGATGGGGTTAAGGATGGGGTAGCTCTTCTCTCCCCAACCAGAGGTATCCACAGGATGTAGAACTCAGGACAGCTCTCCCATGAGACGCCACATTTAGGAAGGAAGAGCTTAACTGGGAAAGAGAATTTCTCTCTTGTCATAAGACTAGCCCCAGACCAGAGTTAGACTTCCAGGGGCACTGAGAACTGAAAAGATGGTGATCGTTTGCTCACAAGATGTTACTGAAAATAAGTTTTAAATACTGAACTGTAAAATGAACATAAGGAAGTCCCAACAAACTTTGGTTTTTTTTTTTTTTTTGAGTCAGAGTATCGCACTGTTGCTTGGGTTAGTGTACCGTGGCATCAGCCTAGCTCACAGTAACCTCAAACTCCTGGGCTCAAGTGATCCTCCTGCCTCAGCCTCCTGAGTAGCTGGGACTACAGATGCATGCCACTACGCCTGGCTAATTTTTGTATTTTTAGTAGAGACAGAGTCTCACTCTTGCTCAGGCTGGTCTCTGGTCTCGAACTCCTGAGCTCAAGTGATCCTCCCACCTCGGCCTCCCAGAGTGTTAGGATTACAAGTGTGAGCCACTGTGGCCAGGCCCCAGCGAACTTCTGATTTTTTTCCCTCCCATGATGCTTCCCTTTAAAAACGTCAAATGAATTCAACAAAATGTTTTTCCTGTTTTGGGGTCTTTAGTGGTTCCATTTCACAGAGGAAGGGACGTTTGTTGCTGGCCAGCGTTTGTGGAGGTAAAGTCGTACCCATGAGATTATATTGCTGGTAAGAGTAGCTGCCACTTACTGAGTGCCTATCTTGTGCTGGCACTGGGCTGGGCATTTTTTATGTAGTGTTGCAAATCTTTTGCTCTTTTCATCCTCACATACAGGTGAAGAAACTGAGAGGTCACAGCCTAGTGAGCATCTGAGTTGGAATTCAAAGCTTAGGGCCCTTCTATTCCTTGAAGCTCTTTAGACTGAGGGCTCCAGACAACTTTGGGACCTGGTCCCTAGCCAGTGCCTGGTTGGTAACAGGCAGGGACCAGGAGGTACCTGCTGAATGAATGGACATCAAAACGGCAAACCAGAGCCTTGTTCAGTACCTAATAATTACACACATCTAGCATCATTAACACACAAAGAGTCAATAGAGAGTAAAACTTTAACAGAGCACCAGTAGTATATAAAACGTATATAGATAGAAAAATAAATCCAGTCAAAGTATTCCAGAGAATCCAAGAAGTCTGTGTTCTGTACAGCACTGGGCCATCCACTTTGAATTGCGGTTGTTTTTCAGATCAGTCTGTCCTCAGTCTGGTAGAATTTTACAGCATCTCTATTTTTTTTTTTTTTATTAAATGCCTGCTCCTGGAAGCCAAGTATCTCCATTTTTGTTTCTCATTTTAATACTTCCATTTCTCACTATTAAAAAGTGGTCCTATTTTAGAGAGCTTAAGAGGCTGAAGATTACACTCTCAGTGGCCAACTTTAGAAAAAAATATGGTTAAAACCTTTATAAAGCAGGGAGTTCCCGAGCTGGAGTGTTCTCGCCAAGTGAGCCCTTACAGTCTAGCTCCTTGGTCGTTTCCGCAAGTCTGGGGTCTAGGAGTTCCAGATTTAGGGTTTGCTCAGGTGGTCTCCGACCGTGTTTGTTGCTCTGATCACTGGCTGAGGCAGATGTGAGAAGCAGGGGTCGCTGTGCCTGGCTGATGAGCTCTAGGGTCCCTGCTCAGAGGGTGTCCTGAAGCTGCAGCTGGCGCCGGGGTTCTGCTTGCTGCTTTCAGAGTCTTCTGCAATGATACTTAGTTTATCAAAGACTTCATTCTCATCAGAGAGTGGGAAGGAGAAAAACAGACGTGTGCTATGACTATGATGAGGGTGGCCCAAAAACTATGGGAGGAAAAAAAGGACAGTTAATTATCAAATTTTTCCATTTCTTTTTGTGGGCTTACAAAGGCATTTTTTTTTTTTTAAAAAAAAACAGTACTTCTGGCTGCAAAATGCTATCTTAAAAATGTAAGAACAACAGTATGATGGTTCCTTAAAAAATTAAAAATACAATTATCGTATGATCTCGCAATTCCACTCTTATGTATAGACCGAGAACTGAAGGCAGAGTGTTGGGGAGATATTTGTACACCCATGTTCACAGCAGCATATTCACGATAACCAAACGGCTGGAAGCAATCCAAGTGTCCGTCCGCAGAGGAATGGATAAGCCGTATGTGGTCTAGACACACAATGGAGTATAATTCAGCCTTAAAAATGAAGGAAATTCTGACACGCACTATCACATGGGTGAACTTTAAAGATACTATGTAAAGTGAAATAAGCCAGCCACAAAATGACACATACTGTATGATGATTCTGCTTAGATGAGGGACCCAGAATGGTCGAATTCACCAAGACAGACAGCAGCATGGTGGTTGCCAGCGGATGGGGGAAGGGGAACAGGGAGTTTATTGTTTAATGGACAGAGAGTTTCAGTTTTGGAAGATGAAACAAGTTCTGGAGACAGATGGTGGTGATGGCTGCACAACCACGTGACTGTACTTAATGCCACTGAATCGTACTCTTAAAAATAGTTAAGGTGGTAAATTTTATGTCTATTTTGCCACAGTTTTAAAAAAAAGTGACAATGAATATGGAACTCGCTTGCTAAGTGATCACAAGTCACCCTCTGAGAGTTCCTCTTTTAGACCAGGAGGGAGATTTTTTAGCCTGAGTGTGAAGCTGTGGCGCTGACACAGCTTGGGTGTCATTTCCTCTAGGAAGCAGGGACGTTGCAGGCCCTGGATAAATGTCTCCCGGGATAACAAATAGCATCTCCCATGCGACCCTGGCTGACTTAGGGGCCCTCTGTGGTGCTCCTCAGCATTCCACATGCCCCTCGATTTCAGCCCTTCGCTCTGCATATCCAACACGGTGGCCACGAGCCACGTGCGGCCACCCACCACTGGAAATGCGGCTAGTTTGAGTCGGCAAGTGGTGTAAGTGTAAAATATATACCAGATTCCAAAGGCTTTGTATGAAAAAGAGAACGTAAAATATCTCAATCATTTTTTCTTAAAAACTATTGATCACATGTTGAAATGATGGTATTCTAGATATGCTAGGTTATAGGAAATATATTGTTAATGTTAACTTCACCTATTTCTTTTGACTTTTTAAAAATGGCTACTAGCAAATGTGGCTCATGTATGTTCTATTGGACAGTGCTGCCTCGGTACATCTGACGGCCACCGACTCTTCAGTGCGTCTCTCCCGCAGACGGGGCTAGGTATGGACAGGGACCAGACTCCTAACATCTCTGTCCCTCCAGCGCTTTGAACAATGCAGATGCTCACACGCATTTCCTGAAATCTCTGCTGGTTGCTCCCTCTCCATTCTTTCATCCTCCTAGGTTCACCAATGCCCTTAATACTCAGATTAGATGGAGAAACATTCCTTAAAGCTTTGCCTTGCGAACCCCATCCATCCAGAGGGAACCCCTCTCGGTGTAATTTCCACACTCAGCCTTGTGCTGTGGCTTCCGTGAAGCTGAGGGCGGCTGCACTACCTGCTGGTGTGGACCAGTCAGATTTCCCCTCCTGTGTCTTGAGCGGCTGATGGAGGGGAGGGGATGGGGCAAGGGGGACAATGTCCAGATCTCTGCTGGGCCAACGAGGAACCTGGGGAAGGGGAACCTCTCTACACCTCATATCCAGTGGACTCATGAGAATGGACTGGAAGCTACCCTGCATTCTCCCAGGACGGGGGAAGAGGACAGAACACAGCAAGATGCATTAAACCTAAAGAATGTAAGTATCAGCTGAGTCTCCTGGTGGGACACACACACACACACACACACACACACACATGACCAGCTTGAGAGGTCGACCAGCAACCTCCCTGTTGCTTTTCCAACTCAAAGTCTCCATCCCCAGCAAATCTCTGTAAATTCTAAACGATTCTGTGGGGCATGGGGAATGGATTCTATACAGTCTGAGTCAAACAGGAGAACTGGTGACGTGAGGACCCCAAACTGCTCTGTAGTCACCTGATGCCTCACTCGCCCCTCCTGACCTCCTTCTCCAGCCCTGCCTCGTTTCGCGTTTCTTGGCTATTACAGGGGCTGGCTTCGGTAAAGCCTGCAAACTCTTCTAGCCTGGAGGCAAGAGCCCTGCCAACAGGCCCCTTACTGTTTGTTCCTCTGTCCTTTCCTGTCCGACCAGTCTCTTTGATGATGAAGCCAGAAGCAAAAATAGCAGGTGAACAGTTTTGCTTCCTCTTGGTTCTCAGTTGACAAAACACCTTCTGCCCAGAGCGAAGGGCCCGGCCCTCTTTGGTCTTCCTGCTGCAGCTGTGGCTTCTCAAAAGCTCACAGAAAATTTGCAGTTCATTCTAGAGGATTCTCAGTTCACCCTGGTGCTGCAGTCTTGCTGGCACTCTTTTTTAGAAGGTTCTAGCTGCTCTGAAACACTTGCCTGTGGTCA
The DNA here is from genome assembly GCA_963574885.1 of Lepilemur ruficaudatus. Lineage (NCBI taxonomy): Eukaryota > Metazoa > Chordata > Mammalia > Primates > Lepilemuridae > Lepilemur > Lepilemur ruficaudatus. The sequence continues at coordinate 24,707 of CAUYRT010101174.1, read as the reverse complement.
TGTGGCCACTTCTGTCCACAGTGGATGCTGTGCTGTGCTGCCCACATCCCCTTCACGTTGGGGTGCTTGTCCCCCCAGTTTCTAGGAATGCCGGCAGCTGAAATGGCTCACAGCGGAGGTGCTTTCTAGGCGATGCCCTTCACACAAGGCAGTTGCCTTGGCCACGGTTCCATGTCCTTCCCAGAGGTGGCCTGTATCAGCTGACCGGTTGGAATACGTTAATAGGACCAGAAGTGCAAGAAGTGGCAAGGTGTTGGTAAGGCAAGCGCACTGCAGAGGGTGGGACACTCACCCTGTGAAGGTTCAGGGACCTGCCACGTCAGTGACGTTTGAGGGGTCCCATGGAGTGGGGCTTGCCAGGACATCCCCTTTAAAGAACCAATTACTGTGCCCCACCCCTTCCACCACCAGGAAGGAAGTGCGGTGCGACTCGGGCTGGTTTGGGTTTTGGCGGCCACGTGTGCCCCACGAAGGAATCCTGCTCCGGTGTGTTTGCCAAGCGACACTGAAGGCTGTGGCTCTGAGGGGGCCCCCGAGCAGGAAAGGGCCCTGCAGCAGGTACGGGCTATGGGGCAAGCAGCCCACCCCACTGCAAGACTGGTGCATTACCTACCGGTGACAATGTGCTATTGGAACAGATCTCTGAAGTGTCTGCGGTGGGAAAGACGCTGGGCGGCCTTCACAGCAGATCCCAAGAGGAGAATCGCCACTCAGACGCAGGGTTCTGCGGCCAGGCTGGGCCGCCTGCAGGGGATAATTACATCCCATTTGGCAACCAGCTCCTGGAGTGCTATGGGGACCTAGGAGAGCCTCTGGCCATGGGACACCAGGGGTGATCACACTGCCCAGCAGTGATCATCAGGAGGCCTGCCAGACCCAGCGACAGTCCTAAGATGGGGCCAGAGGGTGCACATCAGCCACATACAGGTGGCTCAGGCTCCCACACCCCCTACCCCGTTGCACCAGCGTCTCTGTGTCTGGTCACACCACGGCCACATGGGGATGGGTCATTAAGACTTACTGAAGGAAGAAAAGGCCAGCCCTGTTTCATAGGGAGGTTGGCATAGTAGGTGGGTGCAAACCAAGAAGTCCTGCTGCCACGTGACAGCCCCGATAGGCAGAGCCCTTGGGAGGAGCCAACCCTGGAGGTTCCTTGATCTCGGACTTCCAGCCTCCAGAACCGTGAGGCCATATGCTTTGGCTGTTTAAGACACCCAGTTTGTGGAACTTTGTTGCAGAAGCTCTAACAAACTAATACAGACCCCATAAAACACGTCACACCAAGGGCCTCACTGACAGCAAAGGCGGCCAGGAGTGGGCACGGGACCTTAGGACCTTAAGTCGTGTCACACACGGTACCACCCAGCAGCTGCCAGCCTGGGAGGACGATGGAGCCGCCTGTTGACAGTGCAGGCGAGACGCAGCTTGGAGATGACACCCAGTGAGGCCGGGGCATCATCTTGCAGCACCTCGCGTGCACTCAGAATCCACAGCCATTATGGGGTGCTGTGTCCTCAACAGGCAGAATGCATGAGTGCCGGAGGGCCCTGGTCACCCTCACTCCTGAGACCTGCTTGGGAAAGTGGTGCCCCGCCCCGCCCCCCGCCCCCCGCCGTGCCCCCGCCCCCCGCCGTGCCCCCGCCCATGAGATTGGCTTCCGTGAGTCTCCAGCAGGGGGCAGCAAACTACAGCCCAGGAGACAAGAATGGTTTTTGCTTTTCTAAATGATGACATTTAAATGGTTATCTAAGTATACATAATTTCAATTTTACCTCTTGGCCTGCTCCACCTGAAATATTTTGTATCTGACACTTTAAAGTCTGCTGACCCCTGGTGTGGAGGGTTCCAGGTTGCAGGGACGGCTTCTGGTACAAACCTCTGCCTCCTTCCTTACGGCTGTACCTCGACCCCAGGCTGCTCTAAAATGGGCTCAAAAGAATGGACCAGCATGCGAGACGTGTGTCATTCTCCCGGAAAATGTGTCATCGGGAATCAGGAGGCCCTGACTTAAAAACCCTCTTTCCAATCAGGGTTTTCGAACCCGCATCTCCCTCCATCCTACCCACCTCTTTCAGGTGCTGTGGAAGGGAGTTCCCGCGGGCGAAGGTGTACTTCGTCCTCTTGTAAACGCACCACAGCAGGGCGAAACAGCCGAGGAGCACCAGGAAGACCACAAAGACAGACGCGATGAGGATGATGGCGACCAGCCAGGAGGGGATCGTGTCTGCCAGGGAAAAACGTCGTGTGTCACATTCTCATCCCAGCTTGGGTCACGGTGATCCCAAGGCCATTTTAACCACAACAGCCCAGTGGCAATCCCTGAAAACAGGGCCACGAGTGCACCCTGGAGGATGTCTCAGCAACACAGCGGCTGGCTGGAGGGCCAGAGGTTTGCAAAGAGTTGCACCCCTTCCTATCGTCCTCAGAGTCTGGTTTCTGGCATTATTCCTGACACGCATAAAAAGAGTAAGCAAAGATTCTGATCCACTTTATCTACTTGCAGGGTAGCAACGAGCCTCCCTGTTCTGGATATACCTCTTCTATCCTGAAGCAGCCAACGGACTACCCTCGGCCCCGGACCGAGTTAACGCAGGAAGCACCGTGTTTCGTACTGATAATTACGCATTGGCACGAACAACTCCCTCCAAACCCCTGCACTGAGAGATCTGCCCCAACTCCAGCCTGGCTTCTAGCAGCCTGAGGCCGCATCCCTGGGATGACACAGCCCCCTTGAGTTCCTGTCTAGAAAAACTCAAGGCTGCCTAAAGAATTTACCATTTGTTCTTGCCAACACCTGACGATAGGCCCCTGACCTCTCTTTCTGAGAGTATTTTCTAGAAAGGACTTACAGCTGTGAATCCTTCCTCTGTCCTTCTGAGGCATACATGTATCTCCTACAACTCAGGAGTGTCCTTCTTGAGGACCGAGAGCCACTCCTTTCAAGTTATCAGGAAGGACAGGGCCTCTGTCTCCCTGTCGCTGGGCAGGGTAGAAGCCTAACCCTGACAAATGCCGTTGCAGACACAGGAGGCCTAATGGATTGACCAACCTCCTACCTGGTTTTTGTAATTTTTCCACTTCCCTGACTCTGCTCGTGCCCCCTCTCTACTCAGTCATTACTGAATAAAATGTTTTTACTGTTCTAACTAATGTCCCACTTTATCTCTGACAGAATCCAGGATGTCACCCTGGTTATTTATGGCCCCAGCTCCCCTTGTTTGGCCCCAGGCCGCTTCTAACCTCCCTGTGCCCACCCCCTGCCAACCAGCACAGCCCTCATGAGCAAAGCCCATGCATCTGGGGATAAGGGGGCCATAACGAACCGTACCCGGTAGCAGCAAGTCATTTTCTGTGCAGAGAAATACTCAGTGTCTGGGCCAACTAGTACCTTCTTCTCTCTTTCTTTTTCCCCTTCCCTTCCTTCCTCTGCCCGCTTCTTTTAGGAAACACCAACCATGGTGGCGCTCTCCTAGACACCACAGTCCACATCGTATGTGAAGGACTGTGTTGAGGTCCTGTTTTTTTATTTTACAAGGGGCTCTGAAACAAGTAGTGCTGGCTGAGGACAGGGGCGAGGTTTCCAGGCTCTCCCCACCCGGCACGTGTCTGCAGGAGCTCAGCCTGGGAGGAGAGACTCTGGGGAAGGGGTGGCAGGGTGCAAGTGGTCTCAGGAGGACCGACGAGCCTTGCTGCATGCAGGCTGGGAGGGCAGAACGGCACAGTGGAGGTCGGCTCCTGGACACAGACCTCAGCCCAGCAGGCAGAGAAGGTTCCCATCAGTTCCTCTGATCTGAGGTTCTGAGCTGCCTAAGCAGGGGGTGGCCCCTTCCTGGCATGAAGCCGATCAGCCAGGGTTAGGAGGCCACGCTAGGGTGACACATTTTTCCAAACTGGGTTGGAGTCTGGGCCGGCGGCGATCGTGTCTAAGGATCCTAATGTGTCTAAGGCCCTAACGTCTGCAGAGCTGCCGACAACGCTCAGGGCAGGCAGAGCCCCAGGCTGCAACCTCATGACTCACCGTCCTCAGTGGTCTGTTCACAGACAGGCTCGCTCCACTGGCCGGTTTTGTTCCGATCGGGAAGAAACCCTTGAACTTGAACACAGTACGTTGTCCATGGCTCCAGGTTTCTGAGGATCTCGAAGTCATACTGAAGAGTAATTTGGAACTAGGATTGGAGACAAAAACAAGAACATGGCTCAGCAGTGAAGGGACATCAGCTTTTTTCCCTTTTTTTCACACTTACCAGTTATAATCTCTGCTTTAGATTTAAAATAGGAAGGAGCAGGTAGCAGGTGGTCCTCCCAGTTCATTTCAGGGGACGGTGACACCACACTAAGGTACTCGGAAAGGGACAGACTGTGATGCTGACAAACACTGTCGTTTCCTGAATTCTCTAGCTTAAATAAGACACAAACCATCCCATTTCTTTTTTTAGAAAAGATAAATCAGTTTTAGTGGGTTGAAATTCATATGTTGGAGCCCAAACCCTGGGTACCTGTGAATGTGACCTTATTTGGAGAAAGGGTCTTTACAGAGGTAATCGAGTTCAAAAATGAGGTTATTATGGTGGGCGCCTAATCCAAGGACTGGTGGCCTTATTAAAAGGAGAAATTTGGACACAGGAGGAATGCCATGTGAAGGTGAAGGCAGAGATTGGGGTGATGTTTTCACAAGAGATTGTCAGCAACCACTGGAACGAGGGAAGGCACGGAGCAAATCCATCCCTGGTACCTTCAGAAGGAGCATGGCCCTATGCACACCTTGATCTTGGACTTTCAGCCTCCAGAATTGTCAGACAGCAAATTTCTATTGCTTAAGCCTCCTAGTCTGTGCTACTTTGTCATAGCATCCCTAGCAAATGAATACACCGGTCACATACAGTAAGACTCAGTGTGATTTTCTTTCGAAGTTAAGAGCACATTTCGAACCCTGGCTGCCTGGGCTTCTCCTGACTCACTTCTCCACTTGTGTCCCCCACGTGCCTGACCTCACCTCGAGGGCACACACCACAGCCTGCCTCTGCTCTGGGGGTGGCGGCACTGACTCATCTTAGTTTAATTTGCCTGTAAGATATCGTAATCAATGATATATTTCTGAATTTGAGAACTCAAAATAGTTCCCGGCAAAATAAAGGGAATTGATAAGTATACAAAGTGAGCACAGACTCATTTTGCACTTTAGTAATTGCTTATTTTTCTTTTCGCGTTGGGGCTGTTGACAGCTTGTCTGTATCCTGTCATTGTGTGAGCAGGTAATTGCGTGGAGGCCAATAATTGGATTAGATCTATTGACCATATGGAAGAGTGCTAGGATTATATGCTAGAATATATATGAAGAGTATGGTATAGCTTCTAATAAGTAAATTAAAAAACCAAAACAAAACCAAACCAATCCAAACAAACAAACAAACAAACCCCACAAAAACACCTGGCTTTCATTTCTAGAAGCCTAATGCTTCTAAAACCTCACAGTGCAATTTTTTCAAAGACTAAACTCAGAGGCCCTCGCAAGCAGGCGGGGTGGTGGCACAGCTGGGAAGGGACCCCCCTTCAAGCCCCTCTGGGACTTTGTTACTTCTGGGCGAATTCTGGTTTTATCTTCTCACTTTCTCCCAACAAGATGGAAGACTTTCCAAGAGCCCTTCATGCTATTCGTTTAGGGACCGAATCTGGCACCGGCTCAGGAAAAGCAGCATTATAGAAGGGAGCCTTTAGTGGTGACATTGCAGCCACCCATGAAAGGCTGTGCAGAAGGTGGCCTTTCCACACTCTGAAGGCTGCCACGCTGCAACTGGGCTGAAGTGAGAGGAAAAATGTGCAACCAGATGCCTGTGCTGGGTGTGTGCAGGCTAAGAGCTAAATATAAAAGGGGGGGTTGCATTTCCCACTTGCCGCAGGAGGCACTCAGCCACAGTGACTATGGAACTGGACTTATTTTATTTTATTTTTTTTCGGAGACAGGGTCTCAATCTGTTGCCTGGGCTGGAGAGCAGTGGCATCATCACAGCTCACCGTAGCCTTGGAGTCCGGGCTCGAGCGATCCTCCTGCCTCAGCCTCTGGAGTAGCTGGGACTATATGTGCACGCCACCTCTGGAGTAGCTGGGACTATATGTGCACGCTTGGCTAATTTTCTTCATTTTTGTACAGATGGGGTCTGGCTACGTTGCCTAGGCTGGACTCAAAAATTCCTGGTCTCCAGTGATCCTCCTGCCTTGGCCTCCCAGAGTGCTGGGATTATAGCTGTGAGCCACCGCACTGGCCTGGATCTTTAACTGGAGTCTGCTACTACCCCTGGAGGGGAGCAGTCTGCTCTTATCTTCCTACCCCAGGGCTTAGCAGAGACACCTGCATTTTATAAGTGATTATGAGTATGTGTCCCCCCCAAAATTCAAATGTTGAAACTTAATTGTCAACGTGATAGTATTAAGAGGAGGGGCCTTTAGGAATTGATTAAGGGGATTAGAGACCTTATAAAAGCAGACTGAGGGAGCTGTCCGCCCCTTTTGCCCTTTGCCTTCCACTGTCTTGGAAGCAGAGGGAGCCAGCACTGAGCACACACTGACTCTGCTGACACCTTGATCTTGGACTTCCCAGCCTACAGAACTGTGAGAAATAAATTCCTATTGTTTATAAATTACCCCCTCTGTGGTATTTTGTTATAGCAGCAGGAATGGAGTAAGACACTGCACCATTTAATGGAACAGTTTTTGGGGAAAAAAATTAACATGAGTTTTGGGCTATGCAGTGTATATCTATAAATTTAATTACATCATTCCTGAGACAATAAATATGGGTGATCCCCTCCTCCCAAGCTCCTTGAGAATTAAGTGATAAAATCAATATTTAATGTGGAAGAGATAACATATATGTAATATAACTTATATAACATATATGTAGGTCAGTTCAGGACCACGAATGGCATTCAGCTCAGAAACACAAAGAATAAAACTTGACCAAAGAAGCATGAAAATTGCCTTAACATGTCTACAAAAGGGGAAGGAAACCTCACGTGTTGTCCATTTATGTCATTCCATGGGACAAGTTTACATTATTCATTATGTCATTGAATTCCCCAACAATCCTATGAAGTAGGTTTTTATCCATATTTTATTATACCCCTTTTGCAGATTAAGGAAGCTGAGGTCAAGAATGTGACCAGAGCCACATGGTGGCAGCGGCAATATTTCAATCAGGTCTTTTGACTTCAAGCCCATGTTTTTAAAGGACTTGTCCCTTGAAGAAGAGAGCAACAGAGAAAACTGAGGTCAGGAAAAGTTAAAACGTGACACTGTCCATGCAGCATCCTGCCTTGACTGCGGACTTGCCTGATCTATGGGAAGTGTGGGAAACGGGTTGATGCCACGAGACAGTGGTCAGTCAGCTGACCCCAAGTTCCCACAGACAACTCTGACTCAGCTCTGCCTTCTCCTGGAATTTCCCTTCAGGGGAGAAAGGTCTGTTCTCACTGTGCAGACTTCACCCTGAAAGTGTGCTCTGTGTACTCCCCTGGGGGGCTGGGAAGCTTGCGCCAGAGGTACCAGTCACCCTTCAGTCTGGGAAGCTTCTGGCTCTCAGAGGATCAGGCCCTGGACCGTAAGGTGTTGCCACCTTGCCAGACCCTGCCTGGATGGCCTCCTGGCCTTCTCTCTTTATTGTCATGTTCTAGGACTGAAACTTAAGCAAAGAACATGGGAGCTTCCATCTGAAATGCGAGTAGCCAAGCTTACCTTTTCATCTGTACCATTTTTCCAATATTGTACATTATAAGCCCATGAGTTATAAATATTCTTCAAGGTCCACGTCTCAGGTTCATTCTCAATTTGAGGGGCTGAGAAACGCATATGTAAAGAATCAGCAAGCACTTCTACTTGCATTCCAGGAGGTCCAATAACAGCTAAGTATGAGAACAGAGCAAAATGATAATCAAAAATCACATTTTACCAACCTCACTTTACCATTAATTTTTCATAGCCGTGCAGAACAACTAGCCCACTGCTCTCTGATAAGCCATTACTACGACATTGACTAATGCGGCTACGGAGGACAGTTGGATTTTGTTTCTTTTAAAAAAATCTGATAACCTTTGCCTTTGTTTTTATTAATGAAGTATGGTTCATTTGTGTTTATTGTGATTTCTGGTATATTTGAAATTCTGACTATATCATTTTGTGTTTTCTGTAAAGGCTGCTTTTAAAATTTTTATTTTATTGCTTTGGCTTCTTCCCCTCCTCTTTTTTTTAATTTTTATTTTCTGTTTTCTGTTGGCTTGAAATTTATTTCCTTTGCTAGGCTGGAAGCTAAAGCTGATATTTCTATTATTTTTAGTGGCCGCCCTTAAACATCTAACATATATGATTAACCATACGTATTTTTCCAACAAAGTCTAAAGCTGTTCTCCTCCTGTACGTGGTTTTGCTATTCAGGGGTCTGGTGCCTTCACTTCGTTTGGGTCTTTGTTCAAATGTCTCAGCTCCTCAGAGAGGCTGTATCTTCCCACCACACGTAAATGAGCAGCTTCTATCACTTTCCGTCCTATTACCTCGCTTTAGTTTTCTTGAGTGCCGCAGTCACTACCTGCCCTACATGTATCTATTTGTTTATTATCTGTCCTCCTTATTAGACTATATGCTCCGTGAGGGCAGGGGCTTGGTCTTGTTCCCTGTTGTAGCTTCGGCACTCAGAACGTGCCTGGTACAACAGCGCTCGGTAATATCCACGGATTGGTTAATGAATGGTTCTGGGCAACTGTGCTGTTTTGAGTTATACCCTGAATTTTCTCTGGCTGCTGCTACTTTTTCAGGGCTGCTAAAGGGCCTACTTGTACCATTCTAATAACCAGATTAGAAAACCTGACAGCTATGTTTCCAAAGCAAGTGTAAATTGGTCCTGCCTGACATCTCGAAGCACTTTCCTATCACTAAAGTACATCCCCTCCAGGAGGCGAATATCCAGTACAGGCAGTAGTTGTAAGAACACAGACACAGGAGCCTGGGTCTGAGTCCCCGCTCTGCACTCATTGCCTGTGTGACCTTCCCACAAGCTGCTTCACCATTTTGAACCTCAGTTTCTGAAGGTAACATTCATACGTGGGACCTAAAATAGGATTTGAACCAGTTAGGACATGGGAAGTCAGTTAGCAATTATAGGAGCAGAAACCTATACTTGCCTATTGTGACACTGTATTTTTTTGTGCTTATTTTTTTTCTTGGTTTTTACAATGGTACCTATGGAAAAGATAATATACCTTTGATCATTTCTGATTCCAGAAATAAGAGGCTTTTGCCCAAGCTTGGAACAGTATTAAAAAGGGTAGAGGGACCTCCTAGCCTCATTCTTTACCAGGGAGGACATGATTGCAGGAGCCGTAGGGGTCCAGAGCAGAGGACTGGTACAAGGACCCCTTCCCACACAGGGACAATTATTTTAGTGCTTCTCTCTGCCTACTGCTTGGAAGGCTGTACTGAGTTTTGTTAATCAGGTTTTTGTAACCCCCAATCCTCTTTCCTCTCTCAGTTGCCACATGGTGGTTTAATTAGTTTCCAATTGGATATTTTAAATATGTTCATCTCAGGACCTCTGGTGGGTCCCTATAACCCTCCAGATCTAACCTGGGGGCATTCTTTTCAATGCCTACCAGCCACCCTGACTCAACCCACGTGCCATCAGCTGTACCCCTCCCTTGTGTCCTTTGTCCCTTGCTCCCAGCAAATTTACCACACAAATCTCTCCAGTTCTTCTCATGAACAGTGCTGGCCCCAACTCATGTATACCCTTAAGGCACTGAAGCTACTAAATTTACATTTAATTATGTTCCTGATGATATGCTTGTCCTTTCCTGTCTCTCCCAAGAACTCCTTTAAGGCCACAGCCCTTTCTGTTATAGTCACTAAGCTCCTTGTACGAGGCCCTCCATTTGTGAGGCACTCAGAGAATTCTTGTTGATGGGCCAACCAATGTTCAAAAAACCAAGGCAACATGACAACATTCCAACAAAATGGGAAACAAAATGGCTTACTGTCGTCCACAGGACAGAAGGTGACGTTTACCCAGTCTGAGTGCTCATCTGCAAATTCAGCTCTGACTCTCAAGGTGTGGTCACCATACTTGGAAAGAGTTGAGAAGTCACATTCCGTCGAGGCAGTGCTCACGCACGCATCTTGGAATTTCTTGTAACTGTGCAGTCAGAAAGATAAATAAATCATAAGAACTCTAACTTCAGTCTCCTTGCAGCTGACTGGTGCTTTACTCCTCCTGCTGCTGATGACTAACAGAGAATAATGACAGGAAAATAAAGCAAATTCTTTTTTTATTTTATTTTTTTTTGAGACAGAGTCTGGCTCTGTTGCCCAGGCTAGGGTGCCATGGCATCAGCCTAGCTTACAGCAACCTCAAACTCCTGGGCTCAAGAGATCCTTCTGCGTCAGCCTCCTGAGTAGCTGGGACTATAGGCATGTGCCACTATGCCTGGCTAATTTTTTCAATATATATATATTTTTTAGTTGTCCAGATAATTTCTTTCTATTTTTAGTAGAGACGGTGGGTCTTGCTCTTGCTCAGGCTGGTCTCGAACTCCTGACCTTGAGCGATCCTCCCGCCTAGGCCTCCCAGAGTGCTAGGATTACAGGCATGAGCTACCGTGCCCAGCCTAAAGCAAATTGTTAATCATGAATTTTGATGAACAGTATGTATGACTTATATTAGTATTTTCCAAACTGTGCTGCATGGAACCTTAATGATCCTTGAGATATCGTAAGGCAGTTCAAAAATAATCTATCTCCTGGTTAAATAAGTTGGAGGAAAAACTGGCTTAAATATGAAAATAGATGTTTTCAAACAAGAAGAGATTTCTTACATCCTAATAATAAGCACGTGCCTCTCAAAAAATGGGTTAGGTATTCAACATACATGACCAGAGAAGCTTCCTTCCTTGATTATGTATTTCTGAAAGCAATGGCACTGATTTGTGATATATACAGATGAACCAAAACAAGGATATTACAGCAATTTCAAATACAGTCACATGATGTATAATGACATTTTGGTCAATGATGGACGACATGATATATACAATGGTGGTCCCGTAAGATTATAATAGTGTATTTTCACCGTACCTTTTCTACATTTAAGTTTGTTTAGATACAGGCACACCTCATTATCATGCTTCATTTTATTGTGTTTCACAGGTAGTGCATTCTACAAACTGAATGTTTGTGGCAACCCCGTGTCAAGCCTATTGGTGCCATTTTTCCAAAAACATGTGCTCACTTTGTGTCTGTGTCACAGTTTTGTAATTCTTGCAGTGTTTCAAACTTTTTCACCACTATAACATCTGTTACGGTTATTTGTGATCAGTCATCTTTGATGCTACCACTGTAATTGTTTTGGGGTGCCATGAACTGTGCCTGTATAAAATGGCAAACTTAATTGATATATGTTGTATGTCGTTCTGACTGCTCCACTGCCCGGCCATTCCCTTGTCTCCCTCAGGCCTCCTCAGACGGAGACCCCTCTCCTCAGGCCTCCCTATTTCCTCAGAAACAACAGTACTGAAATTAGGCCAGTTCATAACCCTACAATGGCCTCTAAGTGTTCAAGCCAAAGGAAGACTCGCAGGTCTCTCACCTTAGAAACGATCAGGCTTAGTGAGGAAGGCGTGCCGAAAGCCAACACAGGTCGAAAGCCAGCTAGGCCTCTTGTGCCAAACGGTTAGCCAAGTTGTGAATGCCATGGAAAAGTTCTTGAAGGAAATTAAAAATGCTACTCCAGTGAAAACACACAATGATAAGAAAGTGAAACTGCCTTATTGCAGACACAGAGAAAATTTAAGTGGTCTGGATGAAAGATCAAACCAACCACAACATTCCCTTAAGGCAAAGTCTAATCCCAAGCAAGGCCCTAACTCTCTTCAATTCCACGAGGGCTGGGAGGTGAGGAAGCTGCAGAAAAAAAGTTGCAAGCTAGCAGAGGTTGGGTCGTGAGGTTTAAGGAAAGAAGTTGTCTCCAGAACATAAAAGTGCGAGGGGAAGAGGCAAATGCGAGCTATCCAGAGATCCAACTGAGATCACTGATGAAGGCGGCTACACTACACAACAGACTTCCAACGTAAACAAAACGGACTTCTATCGGAAGACGATGCCATGTAGGATTTTCATAACTAGAGAGGAAAAGTCAATGCCTGGCTTCAACGCTCTCATTTTTAATTATTTTTAATTTTATTACTATTATTATCATTTTAGAAACAGGGTCTTGCTCTGTTACCCAGGCTGGAGTACAGGGGCATGATCATAGCTCACTGTAGTGTTGAACTCCTGGGCTCAAGCGAACCTGCCTCAGCCTCCCAAGTAGCTGGGACTACGGGCACATGCCACCATGCCTGACTAATTTAACAGAAATTTTCCTTTTCTTTTAGAAATGGGGTCTTGCTATGTTGCCCAGGCTGGTCTTGAACTCCTATCCCCAAGTGATCCTCCCGCCTCAGCCTCCTGAGTAGCTGGGATTACAGGAATGAGCCACCATGCCCGGCTGGCTTCAAAGCTTTAAAGGACAGGCTGACTCTCCTGTTAGCTGGTGACTTTAAGTTGATACCAATGCTCATTTACTATGCTGAAAACCCTAGGGCCCTTAAGAATCATGCTAAATCTAGTCTGCCTGTGTTCTATAAATGGAACAACAAAGTCTGGATGACAGCATATCTGTTTATAGTATGGTTTACTGAATATTTCAAGCTAACCGTTGGGACCTATTGCTCAGAAAAAAAAAGATTCCTTTCAAAAATACTGCTCATTGACAATGCACCTCGTCACCCAAGACCTCTGATGGAGGTGTATAAGGAGATTGATGTTGTTCTTATGCCTGCTAACGAAACATCCATTCTGTAGCCCATGAATCAAGCAGTAACTTTGACTTTCAAGTCTTATTATTTAAGAAATACATTTCGTAAGGCAAGAGCTTCCACAGATTCCTCTGATGGATCTGAGCAGTCAATTGAAAACCTTCTGGAAAGGATTTACCATTCTGGATGCCATTAAGAACATTTGTGTTTCACGGGAAGAGGCCAAAATATCAACACGAACAAGGGTTTGGAAGAAGTTGATTCCAACCCTCATGGATGGCTTTGAGCGGTTCATGACTTCAGAGGAGGAAGTCACTGCAGTTGTGAGAACAGCAAGAGAGCAAGAATGAGAAGTGGAGCCTGAGGACATGACTGACTTGCTATAATCTCACGCTAAAACTTGAACAGAGGAGGAATTGTTTTTTATGGATGAGCAAAGAAAGTGGTTTCTTGAGATGGAATTTACTTCTGGAAAAGATGCTGTGAACATTACTGAAATGACAACAAAGGTTTTAACATTTGAAACATTTGAAGTGACAAGAAAGGATTTAGAATATTATATAAGCTAAGTTAACAAAGCAGTGGCAGATTTTGAGAGGATTGATTTCAATTTTGAAAGAAGTTCTACTGTGGGTAAAATGTTATCCAACAGCATTGCGTGCAACAGAGAAATCCTTCATGAAAAAAAGTGTCAAGTGATGTGGCAAACTTCACTGTTGTCTTATTTTAAGGAATTACCCTAGCTACCCCAACCTTCAGCAACCACCACCCTGATCAGTCAGCAGCCATCAACATAGGGGCAAGACCCTCCACCAGCAAAAAAATTACAACTTGCTGAAGGTTCAGATGATCATTAGCATTTTTCAGCAACACATTATTTTTAAATTAGGGTATATATACATTTTTTAGGCAATGTTATTGCATACTTAATAGACTACACAATACTGCAAACATAACTTTTATATGTATTGGGAAACCAAAAAATTCTTGTAGCTTGCTTTATTACTTGTTTGCCTTATTGCGGTGGTCTGGAACCCAACCTGCAATATCTTCGAGGTATGCCTGGACACAAATACTAACCATTATGTGACAATTGCCTGCAGTATTCAGTATGGTAACATGCCATACAGGTTTGTAGCATAGGAGTAATAGGCTATGCCATATAGCCTAGGTAGGCAATACTACCTAGGTTTGTGTAAGTACACTTTATGATGTTCGCACAAAGGTGAAATCACCTAACAATGTGTTTCTCAGAACATGTCCCCTTCATTAAGCAATGCATGATTGTAATATCCTATATATGACTATCGTTGCAATCACCCTGGAAAATTTATAAAACAATGCATACAGTCCCACTCAGAATTCTAGCCCCAACAGCAACCACTGAAGGGAGGGTGGCAGAAATGTGAAGTGGAAGCAGAAAAGACATGACATCTGGGAATACCTACTGATGTTAAGCAAATACGATCTCCTGATCTCCATAACTTAATCACACGACAGCTTGAGGAGGTGTAACTATTAATAGCTTCCCCTGACCTAAGGAAGCCCAGGTTCTCGTCCTACAAAAGGCCAGGAGACTGTTTGGTTCCCCAAGGCATCTTCTGTCTAGGGGCCAAAGCCTAGACATTTGGCTGTGCTCAGAAGTGACAATGAAGGTGATGATGATAAAATAATAACAGTTCAACATTTCTCGAGTACTTAGGGGTCAGGCATGGAGAGCCTAAAAAATCTGCGCAACCGAACTCAGATCTCTTTGACTTCAGAGCCCACAGTCTTAGGTAGCACATTGTACATCATGGAATTCTTAGCAACGTCCAAAACAATCTCTTGCAAAAAGTAGGTGGAGATATTACAACTGGGATCATACTGTTTTACAGTCTGCTTTTTTTCACTTAATATGCCACAGACATTTTGCCAATCAATCAATTCTTCATGGCTGTGTATCATCGCATCATTTGGAAAATCCTGGGGTTATTTCATTAAGGGGGTTTTCTCACATGTGGACATTCCCTTCATTTAAACTAATGCATCGATGGGCTGGGCTCGCAGTATTTGAAAAGTTGCTTGGAATAACTTCTCTTTCACTGTTATTTTGATTGCATTTACAAATATTTCTCTCCTCATTAAATAGGTAATATGACCCATTCTCCATATTGGCATCTAATTTTGGGGGGATGGTTCCATGTTAAAATAACCAAATACATCCTCTGAAGTGCCCCAATGCGCACATACAACAGAGAGTTTGTGCTATGCAACTGCTCAGGCTAAATTCTAAACTTATCTTTTATGGAGCCACATAAGAATTAATCAGATCTTTCGGGATCAAATGTCTTCCCCAGGAACATGCCCTGCACACATTTTTTCTCCAGCACATGCCAGGCTTGGTCTGTAGTTCCATGTGAAGGAAACCTGGAACCCAGGGACGGACTCTTGGTTAATAACCACCTCTTGCCCGTACGCCTTCATGAAGTCACTAGGGCCTGTCACCTAAAACCAAGTTCCACTATGGTGGAAAAAAAGCAAGGCACAGAACACCAAAAAACAAACTACAGAGGACAGAGAGAGAAAATGAGGGAAGTTAATTTTCCACTGAAATCTCTATGGCTGTCCAGACTGAGGGGAGAAAACACAGAAAGGCGATGATAAAACCAATTAGTGGTAGAAAATGCACCTCAGGAAAAAATAAAGTGTAGAATGACCCTTCTTAAATCCATGGTACAACTGACAAAACTGGACTATGGACTGTAGATTAGATAAAAGAAATTGTATCAATAATAAAGTCCCTGAGCTTTTAACTGTAGTGTGTGATGTGAAAGACTGTCCTTGTTCTTGCAAAATATACACTGAAATATTAAGGGGCAAAGAGCATGATGTCCGAGAGAGAAGGAGAGGGGAGGGAGAAAGAAAATGTGGCAAACATTACAATTTAGTGAATCTGGTCGTAGGCTATCTAGAAATTCTTTGTACTATACTTGAAATTTTGAAATGTTCTGTTAGTTTGGAATATTTTGAACTAAAAAGTTAAAAAGAAAACCACCAACACGTAGACATATTTATTCATCTTTCTACCTCTTCACTGACTCCGCAGGCCATGAAGATGTTTGTAAAACGACAGCCAAATGGGTGGGAGCGTGGGATTAATGTGACCCAGGACCGAATTTCCTTCCACCTCACTGAAGGACTTGTTTATCTGCGTATGTTTCTGAGTCACATAAAAAGCAAGAATGTTGGCTCCTCAGCCTTTGGCTTCCTGCTGCTGTCTGCACCTGACATAAAGGGGTGTCACCTGCAGGCCAGCATGTGGTATATGGTGGCAGGCTGCCAAGGGAGCACTGGCACAGGGAAATACTGACAGGCAGGAGAGGTAGAGGGGGTTCAGATCACCGCTGAGATGATTAGCTAGGGTGACATTCACCCTTCCTTCATAGTGTCTGCTGTTGTCAGAGAATGGAGCTTCTGACAGCCAGTAGCTGTCTTACTTTCAATTTCAGGAGGTGGCCACGTAGTAACTGAGTGCCCACTATGCAAACTGTGAGCGCCCCAAGGCACTGGGGCGTACTACTGTATCCACTGGAGGGGCGCAGGTGGTACGTGGTAGCAAGGGTCTTCCTGACTGCTTTGCATACCTCAGCTTCCACTCATACACTGTTGACTTCCAGAATCCTACTCTAATCTGGAGGTGACAGCAGTAGCACTTTCCTATTAAATATACCAATTGTGACAAACAAACTAGGTTCTATATCATGCAGAGGCTACCCACTGTGGCTGATTACATCTTACATACACATGGTACAAGGTATGTATCTACCAGCAGCGCAGGGATAAACAAGCCATGAATCATCACAAGAAGAAAACCTAAAAAGAAAAAGGTGACCACAAAAATTTCCCAGACAGAAAGAAAAAGGCCAGCAGAGAGGCTCCCTGAGGGCTGTCATGGTCACATGGTGACAGCAGTCATCCTTTCCTCCTGTGGCCCAGCCCAGTGACCAGCCCAGGGCTGACCTCCTCTGCTGCGTAGGAAGGCAAAAGCAAGGCCAGACTCACCTGTGGTACTGGGCTGTGAAAGTCAGATTCCCTTTGGGAAAAGCAGGCGACTCCCATTGCAGGATGTTCTTGAAATTAACTGAATTCATTCTGACGTTTTCAGGAGGTGGCACCATTCCCAATGCTGTAAAAATAAAGGAAAAAGAATTGCAACTTTTTTCCTCAAAAAGGTAGCCCATGAAAATGACCATATCGAACACTTGGTTCTCCCCTCCCACTCTGTGTCTTCAAATACCACATGGGTGAGGGAGGGACAGAGACGGAGACCTTAGCTGTATGAGGAATCTGGATTTTATTTGAAGAGCCACGAGAAGACATTTGGAAACGGGGGGGGGAGGGTGGTGCCAGGAGTGAAGTGGGGACAGATGAAGGGGATTTGGATTTGGGGGTGGTAGAAAGGTGTGAGGGGTAGGGTTGGGTAGATGGATTGTAGATATATTTCTAGAAGTATAAACTCTGGATTTCCTGACACATTTGATGTGGAAAAGTCGAGGTTAACGTCCACTTCTGCGCCTGGTGCTCTGACTGGGACTGGGACAGGGAGCTCACGAGTCCCCTTGCAGCTGCATTAGGTTACAGATGCCGGAGAGACGCAAGTAGGGATGTCAGAGGGACAGCTGGCTGAAAGACTCCAGAGGTCCCACAGAAGACAGATCTGGGCTAGAGACAGAAGTTATCTGTAAACCTTTTAACAGAAAATTCTAAACATACACACAAGTAGAGAGAAGAGTAAAATAAACCGCCTCTTATCACCCAACTAGTACCAATAGGGATTTGAGAGTACTGGCCCACAGCCGGTATTTATTTAATGCCGGAGTTCTGCTGAAATCCCCCAAAGAACTGCACAGGGCTCGGGCACGCCCTCGGCTACGCACAGCTCTGGAAGGGGAGGAGGACGCGAGTGGAAACAGCCTGCGAGGCAGGAGGGAAGCCAGAGCGCCGGGGCAGACTTCTGCAGAAAGGGCGGAGGGGGCCATCGTGGTGCCTGATCCTGGGCGGTCAATTTAGAGGACAGATCAGGTTTCCTTGGATTTAGAACCGAGAAGCACAGAGCTGGGCGCTGAGGCCTGAACGGGAAGGTGTGGGCGAGTGGAGACGGTGATGTAGACACTTAGACGCCGGAGGTAGAGACGCCGGGAGTCTCCCCGGCGGGTTTACGGTCCGGAAGGTCCGGAGCCGGGCGCGGGCTGGGGCTTGCTCCCCGCAGGATCCCCGTGGCCCGGCTGTGGGTTTGAGTCTCCTGCCCGGAGGCCTGGCGGCGCGACCCGGCGCCCACGGGTGCCAGCAGGGATCGCGTCTCGCGGGGCCTCCGCGTTGCCGCCCCCCGCAGCCCCTCACCTGACACCAGCAGGCAGCCGCCCAGCCAGCTCCCGAGGCCCCGCGCCATGGCTTCCGGGAGCCGCGGGCGGGGCGCCCTGGCCCCGCCCCCGCCGCGGGCCCCGCCCCGTTCCGGGTCCCGCACTGCCCCGACCCCCGCGCTCTAGGCCGGCGCCCGGGCGGGCGACCAGGAGGAGGTTAAATAAAGTTAAGAAAATACACTAAAACGCCACCCCAGGGGTGACAGCTGCATGGTGGAGTCTGGGGCGGTGGCGGGTTTTCTTCAAAGCACTCCGCACGCCCCGGGGTTTCTCCCGCCGACGGGCACGCCCTCCAGACGCCCTGTCCCCGCGTCGGGGAGCTCACAGCACCGGTCGCCAAGCCGGGTTTGGGAGGGTCTTCCTTCTCCTCCCCTTCCCCTGCGATGAAAAACACAAAACTAGGTCGTTTGTTTCGCAATAACTAGTTTCTTCCACGGGACTGCTGAGAAAGCTTTAATTTCCTCTTTTTAAACTTGATCAGTGGTGACCTTGGAAAATCCGGAGCCGGCGGACGTACTGGGTAATGCACGCCACCGCCAGGGGTCTGGCGCCCGTTCACTCCCGGCAAGGCCGGCGGGGGACCGCTCCCGGGTACCCCGCAGGCCACCGCGCACTCAGAGGGGCCTGGTGCACCCCTCGAGATGCCAGCTCCAGCACGATCTGCGGCAGACATGCACTGGCCAATGAGAAACAACTCTGAAGACCACACCAAGTTTATATTAAAAAGTATTACCCTTTGCCAACCTCCAACCGTTATACAAAATTTAAAAAAAATGCACACACACACACACGCGCACACAGCCATAAAGAGATTATACCAAAATATAAATCTGGAAATTTTTCAGAATACAGTAGATGCACTCAGAGGGCAGAGAAAGGGACTGTGTATACAGCAAGATCTCTTTCCTACGGATTCCTTTAGATCATTAAGTAAGTGCTTCCCTCCTCACAGCCCTCTCCCTTTTGAGTTACTTTAAAGCAATTCCACAGATAATCCATTTAAAGTCCTTTAACGAGGACTCGTATAATTTTTGGTTTTCCCCTTTTGAATGGGCCTCGCAGAGAGGTCTGAGAGGGGAGGGGAGTGAGACAGGAAGGTCTTCTACCTTCACTTCCACCTGAGTCTTTCTTCCTGTGTGTTTTCTAATCTTTCTCCTAGATTCATAGGATCTAGGAGATTACCTAGGGTCACATTGTGAAAGCATGGCAGTCAGCTCTCTGAGTCCCAGTCCTTGTACTGTTTGCTACATGACATTTTAGAACCTTTTTTTTTTCTTCCTGATTCTTAGGAACTGTAATCACATGTAGGACATTTGGAATCAGCACACGAAGCACTTTTAAAACTGTTGAATGTGATGTCTGGGACTTGTATGTCATAATTCTTCTGAAGACTTTGAAGCACTTCTGCTTTTGTGCTTTTTTTTTTTTTTTTTTTTTTAAATCTTAAAATATGGCACTGAGATTTTATCCCTGTCCCCCGTGCAGTGTTTCCTCTCTCTGGTAGTCACCTGCCTGGAGTCACCTGTCTTCCACACTCACACTGGGGAGGGCCAGATGAGGTGGAATTCTCAGAGTGGAGGAGACAGAATATGACATGGGTGAGGTGCCCAAGGCCCATTCACTGAAACCTGGCAGGCCCTTCCATTCTCCCCAGCCGCCCTCCCGCCCCTCCGCCTCCTTTCCTGCTGGCTCTGCAGCTTTCCTTGAGCCTGCTGGCCTCATGGGCTCTGCTTGCTAAGCCCTGCTGACTGCTGCTCTTAGGAATCCTGTCCAGTGTTTTCCTTTTCTTTCCCCGCTCCCACCCTGGCCCAATTTACTTCCCAGAAATATCGCAGGGCCCCGAACCAACACTGAAAACCACATGGAACCCTGCTTCCTGGGAAACATGTTGCACGTACATCATAAGTGCATTTGTGTGAAGGGAACGGCACAGCATGTTCCCTTCAAAGTGCATCACTTTGAACATGTAAACAATGCACCGAATGACAATATGTTCCCCATACGGGGATTTGCATAGATGATGTCCACAGTTTCCCACTCCTTCCCTCAGAGAACACTTGCAGACCACAAAGCAGCAAGTTAGGGTGCAAGGAGCGAGAACACTATAGGAACTTGTCCAAGTTCATCGAACAGTTGTGGAGTCATCTCATTATATAGCCATCCCCAAGATCAACATCCGACTCCGAAGTGTCACTTTTATCAGATGGAGCATCTTCAGGCCACAGGCGCTCTGAAGAGGGGCTGAGATAGGCTGTCTGCGTCCCTTCCCTACTGGCCAGCAGAAGGCTTGATTCCCTTTCGTCTGCATCCTCTGGGCCAACTGTCTCTTCTGGAAGAGCCGATAACATCAGAAGATCTTCTTCTGAGTTGTCACTGTCATCATTGTCGCTGTCGTGGACCCTCATGAGCACAGACTTTAAATCCACATTGAAGATAATTCTGTCCCCAGACTGCTCAGTGGAGCTGCTGTCCTCCTCAAGGAAGGGGTCCTGGAGGGGACTCTCTCTCCTCTCATAGGGCCCTCTCATGTGTTCCAGCTGCCAGGGGCCATGCCCTGGCGTCGTGGAGAGCTCCTCGGCAGCCTCAGGCAGGTCATGCTCCTCGGAGGAGTCTGGTTCTATGAACTGGGACTCCTCGGAAGCCGCGGAGGCGGCAGAGGCCTGGCTCAGAGGCCTGACTGTTAGCCCATGCATGGTGTAACCAGCGGCGCTTGCTCTGGGGGCTGCTTCATTATCGTTGTCACTCTCGTCGTCATAATTGTAATCCCACACTTTCTTCTTCCTGTTGATGTAAATGACCTCCACTGTATCCATGGCTTCCCACGGTGGCAGTTCGGGTAATATCCAGGCTGAAAAGTTATGAAAATTCTTAAAAAAAAAAAAAAAAATCTGTATCAGCTGTGAGTGTTTGCTCTTTACGTTTTACGTAATAAAACTTAATGAGCTGGGTGTGGTGGCTCACGCCTGTAGTCCCAGCCACGTGGGAGACTTCAGGGAGGACTGCTTGAACCCAGGAGTTTGAGGCCGCAGTGCGCTATGACTGCACCTGTGAATAGCCACTGGACTGCAGCCTGGGCAACATAGCAAGACCTTGGTTCTAAAAAAAAAAATAAATTAAAAAAATTAAAAAATAAATTGAAATAAATTAAAAAAACTTAATGAGATTGACTGCACAATGATGCAGATGATGATGATGATGACAACAATAATCACACCTAACAGTTACACAGTACATCTGATCTGCCGGGTGCTACTCTTAGCGCTTTATACATAATTCACTTGACCCTCACAGCTGCTGTATGAAGTAGGCTTACTATTCTTATGTCCCCTCTACAGATGAGAAAATGAGGTGCAGAGAGGTTAAGAAACTTGCTCTCGGTTCATGACAGCTGGATTTCAAACCAGGATGGTGCCTGACCAGATACTCTGTTCTGACTCACCCCTCCTCACTTCCTCTTCCTCGTTGCCTCTTGGAGGAATCTGTCCATTTAGGCTGGACAGATTTCAATTCTGGATTGCCAAAACATTCTTCAGTGGTGTCAGGGAACTGTGGGTGAGGGAAGAGTCTGGGGAACTGATTCTATTGGGGTTAAAGGCTCAGGGAAATAATAATATGCACCCTCTGGTTTAGAGGACCTTAACAATGCAGATGGCCCCTAAAGGGTCAGGCATGGGGGAGCAGGGAGACTGAAGCCTGTTCTATCCCAGTCCTGGGAAGAAAACACCACCAGGACCCAGCTCAAGAGAACAGGAGGCAGGCTGAGTTCCACTGCTGGAGGGTCCTGTTTTCAGATTGGCTTCAATGGGACGACCAGTGAGAAGGGGGGTCACAAGAATTTTTTCACAGACTTGGAATCCTCACTGGCATGGTTCTCCTCTCTCCCCTCCTATGCCTGCACAGGCTGCCCAATCTGCCAAACCTGCCCTTCCTGTACTCTCTATCCAGACCCAGCCTTGGGGTGAATGTTTCTACTGGGTTGTTCATCTTTTTTCTTAAGGATTCATAGGTGTTCTTTATATAATTGGTACAGTAATTATTTGTCAATTATTTATGTAACATATATTTCTCCCTAGTGTGTGGTTTATCATTTTACTCTCCTTGTGATGACAGATGGTGAAAAGAGATTTTTAATTTTAGGGTAAGAAAATTTATCAATTTTATTCCTTCATGGCTTTTGTTTTTTGCATATGAATCTTCCTTACTCCAAAGTCATAGAGAAGCTCCCATATTGCCTTCTAAAACTTTAACAGTTTTGCCTTTCACATTACAGTCTTTAATTTACCTGCAACTGATTTTTGTGTGTGGTGTGAGGTAGGGATCCAATGTCATTTCCCCCTATATAGATGACATTTATTGACCAGCCCTTCCTTTTCTCACTAATCTACAACACTCACTCTGTCATTAATCATGTTTCCACATGTGTGAGTCTGTTTCTGGGCACACATTTGAGAAGGTCTTTATTAATGCTTTTCTGTAAGATTTCATAATGCAAGCATTTTATTTTGGATACACGGTCTTGCTTTGTTGCCCAGGCTACAGTACAGTGGCATGATCATAACTCACTGTAACCTCAAACTCCTGGGCTCAAGCGATCCTCCCTCCTTAGCATCTTGAGTAGCTAGGACTACAGGTGCGTGCCACCATGCCCAGCTAGTTAAAAAAAAATGTTTATGGGGTCTCGCTATATCGCTCAACCTCGTCTCAAACTCCTGGTCTCAAGTGTTCCTCCTGCCTTGGCCTCCCAAAGTTCTGGGATGACAGGCATGAGCCGCTTCACCTGGCCTTAAAAATGTAAGCACTTTTATTGATTTTGTATGCAACAAGTTTGCTAAACTTATTCATTCTAATAATTTACCTCTTTTAACATCTCTTACTGCTTAAACACACATAAACAAACATACTAGGCCTAGAGTGTTCTGTTTCCATATTCTAGAGTTTTTACTTAAACATAGTGCAACAATTTTTCATTTCATTTTCAGAAATACTAGACAGACACAAGACAACACTATGATAAGAAGAGTGTAATGTTATCAACTGTGGAGGGATATTTAATTACATTCTCCTAATTGAAGAAAGTAGAATAATATGAATGGGTTCAAACGTAGAAAAATAAGATACTTCTGGATGAAATATTACAAAACTAATATAAAAAGCAAGCAATGGGATAGGAATGATGATGCATGATGGGCAAAAGCAGGAGGTTTCAGAAACATACAAGATCAACCCCCAGACTGGGCTGAGTAAAGGCTCTGGGGAGAAGCACAGAGAAGAAAGGAAGACAAGTGATGGCTATTTTCACCAATAACAAAAATAACACAAATGAGAGAAACTGTGGGGGACCATTATACACACGATAATGAACCAAAGAAGTAAAAATAACTAATTAATGACTGTCAGTGGAGCTCTGGAGAAGTATGTGCACCAATACATCGCCACTGGCATTACAATATCTTTTTATAAGGTAAATCCACTTTGTGTATATGTTCCACTGAAGTAATCCAAAACAAAAAGATAATCTATATAAAAATGTTTATTGCACTATTCATAATGGCCTAAGAAAGAACAGGAAAAGAAATGAAAAAGAAATCAGTCCAAATGCCCTGTAGCTGAGACATGGTTAAGTGAAAAACAGTACATTAATAGTAATGAAATTCTATATGATCATTATAAATAATAGGTGGAAAAGTATAAAAAGAAAACAGAAAATGCACGGATATACTTATAACTGCAAAATATACATATATAGGGATGGAAAAGAACCCAGCACCTTGGTGTTTTTAGAAAATGAGATTTTCTTATGTGAAAATATTTGGGTATATAACAAAAATTCTTAAGTTAAAATAGATAGAAATTAAAAAAAAAAGCTACATACCAATACTCTGGGAAAATTTTTTCTTAAGCATATGTAGCCGATCCGTTTCAGTACTAATATGGCGCTTGTCAGGATCACTGCTATCAAAAATATGGCAATTATTCCTCCTATTTTGCCAGATTCTGATGGTTCTGCAGATGAAAAATTAAGTGACTTTATTTCAAAAGAAATCCAATAAACGATCACAGATGGGAATACATACACATTGGTCTGGTTTTAGCGAGTGATAGCAAGAAAGCAAAAGTTTGAAAAAAAGTTTTGTATTGCTGAATGCCAAAGAATGGAGAGTCATCCAAGTGTGTATATATATTTTTTTTTTTTTTTTTGAGACAGAGTGTCACTCTGTTGCCTGAGCTGTAGAGGGCCGTGGCATCAGCCTAGCTCACAGCAACCTCAAACTCCTGGCCTCAAGGGATCCTTCTGCCTCAGCCTCCCGAGTAGCTGGGACTACAGGCATGCGCCACCATGCCCGGCTAATTTTTTCTATATATATTTAGTTGGCCAATTAATTTGTTTCTATTATTAGTAGAGACAGGATCTCGCTCTTGCTCAGGCTGGTTTCAAACTCCTGACCTTGAGCAATCCACCTGCCTCGGCCTC